>JABUQX010058946.1:0-12500 GCA_015478945.1 Trachelipus rathkii | reverse complement strand
AATATAATTTTATCAAAAAATATAATTTAAAAAAAAAAAAAAAAACGGAAAAATTATATTTGTTTCATCCGTTTAAAGTAATTTTTTTCAAACTCAATTTGTTCTTTTGTAATATATTTGCTATATATATTAAATATATTTATATAATATATTTATTTATTTATATATATATATATTATATAATTATTTTAGTATCATATACTTATATATAATATATATATATATCATATGAAGTTAATATATTTTATTTATGATATATAATATATTATATATTTAGTGGGCATGACATCGCATCCGCACCTAAACTTGACATCCGCATCCGCATCCTCACTTAAAGGCACATCCGCAATCCGCATCCGCAACCTCACTTAACGGCACATCCGCATCCGCAGCCTCTTTGATGAGATGTGAGGAGAGTTTTCTACATTTGTGGTGATTTGTTTCTGCTTTTGTGGGTTTCAATTTCTTCGGTCAAAGACCCATCTTGTTGATTAGACGCAGATAAAAATAATGTTATTTTCGAATTACTTTATAAGTGCTTTAACAGAAATTGTAATTTTAGAATTCGTACATCGTAAATCATAAATCACTTTGGCAAGATTTTTGGCAAGAAGTATATATTATATTATAATATATATATAATAATTATATATATATAATATATATATTATAATTATAATATATATATATTAATATATATAAATAACAATTTAAATATGTAATTTATATATAATATATATATATATATATATATATATATATATATATATATATATATATATATATAATATACATATATATAATCATAGAGCCGATGTACGTGAGCAATAAATGAGCGGGGAGTGAACGAGGAGGGCAAAAGCCGAGCAGGTGCTTAGAACTAGCGAAAAGGAACTAGTGGATGATATGAAGGAAAAGCAAGAAAAGATTTAAATTGCAATACGTAAACAAAAGCGAAGAGTTCAGATAATGTAATATAAGACAAAAATGGAGCGAAATGGAAACCCGGAGCGAAACCAAAACAAAAGGGATAGAGTACTTTGATGAAAGTTGTTGAGATGTGAGTGCAGTCGGAAGAGGAAGGGAAGACGAAGAGAGGAGACGAAACGTTGGGGGAGAAGAGGAGGAGGAATTTGAGGAAGCGTTAAGGAAAATGAAGAGTGGAAAAACTCCTGGTGAGGATGGGATAAATATTGAGTTGCTGATGGAGGGAGGAGAGGGGCTGAAAGCCTTGATGCTGAGATTTCTGAACAGGTGTTGGGTAGAGAGTAGAGTGCCGGAAGGTTGGGAAGGTCAATAGTAGTTCCCATTTATAAAGTTAAGGGGGACGCAGGAAATTGTAAAAATTAGGAGGGAAATCTCACAATGGATTCACATGGCGAAGTTTTATGAAAGAATATTAGAAAAGAAAATTAAGATTCAAGAAACAGAGCCAAGATGGGGTGAAGAGCAGTATGGGCACAGAGGTGGTAGAAGTACTACAGATTTATTTTGCATTAAGAATGATACAGGAAAAGACAAGGGAATACAATAAGAAGGCAAATATCGCCTTCATAGACTTGAAAAGCATTTGATTCCGTACCCAGAGAGAAGCTGTGAAGAGTTCCGGAGAGGGATTATGAAGTTGGAGCAGACTGAGTAAAGGAACAGTAAGAAGACATACGTCGAATAGCATAAGTAAGTATAAGAACAGATATAAAAAACACGCAAGAATGGCTTTCTGACACGGTAAAAACATGAAGTAAAAGCGCACGGGTATAGTGATGGCTGATACCGCCGTATACCTGTACACTAAATAGCGTATTTGACGGCAGTCATAAGAGTGTAACAAAGAGAGTTTACGAGAGAATTTGACGGAACATCATTAGTATAATGCAGATGAGTTTGACGTGTTGGATGAATGATGTGAGAGGTCTGAAAGCAAATGGTTTGCTGTTCGCAAAGTGAGAGACAATCTGCTAAAGAAATATGAAGGGTCTGCGAACGAAAAACAGAAATATAATGGTAGTAAGCAGGGAGAGAGTAGGAGCTGATTAGTGGAGGTAGATGGTAGAGAGATTAAAAATTTGGATAGATATAAATATCTAGAAAGCACTTGGAAGAGAAGGAGGGTGTGCAAGGGCAATGCGGGTAGCAAGGTGCTGTATGCAGGACTGTAAAGAGGCAGTTATACCCCATCTTGAAAGCAGATAAATAATGAACAAAAAAGGTGGAAGAGAGCAATATAACGAGAGAGTGTATGACGCCGATACTGCATGATATGGGCGGAGACAATGGAGCATGACAGAGAGAGAGGAGAGTATAATTGACAGCGGAGAGGAATGTGTATGAGACAGTGATGAAAGACGAGAAGAACAGAGTGTAAGCAAACGAAGACATAGAGAGAGCTTGGGTTTGACCATGATGAAATAAAGTAGACGCACCAGACTGAGTATGGTGGGGACAACCCTTGAGGGATGCAGGGAGAGAGGAGTTGCCAGCCAAATAAGGTGAGCGTGAACGGAGGGGAAGTGAGGACCGAGGGCCGCGGGAAGGGAGAGAAGACAACGAGTAGAGGATTCATTTAGAAACCACCAGCTGCCGCAATGGATGACTGTCGGATGAGAGCATGGATGGATAGAACAAGATGAAGCGGGTTGCCCCACTGACAGGCTCGTAAGGCCTGACTGGGAGAGAATGTAATATTATATATATATATATATATAAATATATATATATATAATACTATATATATATATATAATATATATATATATAAATATACATATATATATATATATATATATATATATATAGGATATATATAATATATATATATATTAAATTTTTAATTCATATTTTTATAATTAGTCTACTTTAAGATCCGCATCCTCATCTACTTTAAGATTCGCATCCGCATCCGCATTCATCTGTAAAGATCCGCATCCGCATCCGCATCCAGATAATTTTTGACATTCGGTCCATCACTAATATATATATATATAGTATTCTACAGTACGTATATATATATAATATATATATTAATAATATTATATAAATATTTATATAAATATATATTATAATAATATATATATATATAACTATATAATATATATACTATATATAATATATATATATAAATATTATATTATAATTCACTTTCTTAAATTTTAAATAATTCTCTTTAACCTGCCTGAGCATTTGTGATAAAAATTTATTTAAAAACGTTTTTGTTCTTAAAAAAAAAACTTTTTCAATAAAATCCTCCATTTAACGATGTCCTTAGATCCGATTTTATTATTTTAAAGCAGAAAAATAGGGGCTGCTCAACATTCACTGACAGGAACAAAGCTGCAAATTGTGTAAGTCGCATCTTGCAAAATTTTAGGATAGCTAGGGATTTCCTCTTTAACTGTTAACTTTGATTACCGGTCGATTTTCATTATTTCATCTAATGCTTTATGGAAATTTCTGTATTTTTCTATAGTGGATTTTAGGTTGAAGTCTTTTGTGGTAGATTGTCTTTTTTTCAATCGCTTTCTGCATGCTCTAGTTATCTCCCCATATTATATATATATATACTATATATATATATAACTATATATATATATATATAGATAATATTATATATACTATATATATAATATATATATATACTATATATATATAATATATATATATATATATATATTAGTTATATACATATATTATATATAAATAATATATTATTATAATTTATATTTTTGACTAAATATTCACCATCACTCACGGCAGAGCCCTAATCAGGGAGGAGGTGTACTCATTTAACGTCCGGCAGACGAGCCAAGCCCAAGAGAGAATAAGCTCACTCTCTCCACCCGACCAGTTGCGAACCTGGACCCTCGCTTTGTTTGGCGAGTGCTCAACACTATGCTATCGACGTTTTTATACTAAATAAATAAAATATATTTAAAAATTATATATATATCATACTATAGCAACATAAATATTAAACATATACATTATATATATATATATATCATAATTTATATATATAATATTAATATATAATATATATTATATATATATAATATATAACCAATACTATATATAGACTATAACAGTACTATATATACATACATAATACATATATAACACATATATTATAATAAATATATATATATTATAATACTTATATATATATATAATATACTATATATATTATATATATATATATATATTATATATATATTATATATATATATATATATAATATATTATCACCATATATATATACTTATTATATATATATAATATACTACTAAATTATCATCAAAAATATATATAATATACTATAATATACATACATTACATAAAATCAACATGTATACATAACCTAAATAACATATTACACATACACAAATAAGTATTACTATACAAATATAAATATCACTACTATTAATTAAATACTTATCACTAATTACTATCATTAACACTACTATCACTATCACTGCCACTTAATATTAAACACTTCCTATTTAGTTATGCCTACCAACACATCATTTCACAATATATTAACCATTATTTACCACTATTCACTATAGTTAAAAAAATTCATTAACTAAATTACACTGTATTATTATTCATTTCACACAAATCACTGTATTACAATTAGTATGTTTGCTAGTATGATATTTCACATATATTAAAATATTTACCATTAAGTTGCGCACCATATTAAAAAATTTATCATTAACCATTATTATTATTTATCATACTCACCAAAATCCAACTGATATTACTATTAGTATGTATAAACGATATATCACCACCATTCGCGGCAAAGATAAATGTGAATAGAAAGGAGGTTTCCAGCCCTCTTACCAGTGCGAAGAGAATTGGAAAATTTACCGTCAATATGACTCAGACCCACGAAGACTTGGAAAACGCAAGCTCCACCTTCTTTGCCAATTTAGTGTTTTAAATACTAACTATCAATTATACACCTAATATACGTATCGAAAGGTTAATCAACTAACTTATATATAATAAATATAAAATACTATATATAATATATAATATATATAAGACAATATATATATATTACAAATCCACGATATAAATATGATATTCGATATATATAAGTATATATATATATTATATAGATATATATTAAATACTATATATATATATATATGTATATATAACCATATATATAAATAAAACTGTAGTAATGATCAATATTCATAATTATTACTTGCCGGACTGAGCAGCGTCTTTATTTTGTGAGCTACCGACTCACAGCTCCCGTCTTCAGGCCCCTTATTTGGGCAACGGGATCCGTTCTACGGCTCCCAAGTCCTCAAAATTTGACTCCGAGCTCCGGCTTCTGCTTCCGCAGCCCTGCCTGAAGAAGAGATGTAAGTCATTGCAAAGCGAAAAAGAAAGGTTGCATAATAGGATGTGAAATGGCAGTTTTTTGACGGGGGCATTGTTGGCTCCACCTGGGCTAAGGGATGAGACCCTACATTGACGAGATGACATAGTGAGGGTCCGCCGCAGTCCCGTGAAGCCCTATTGTGGATTTTTCTGACTGACGGATTCTCATTAAGGCTATAAAGGGCGTTATGAAGCTGGACTTCTTTTCGTATAGTCAATTCTCTATAATATTCCTCCAGCAAAAAGGCCTGTGGGGAAGCCCAACTCGGAAATTGATGGACCATAATGAAATCGGCAGTTCCTTACAAATTTCTCTTAGGATATTAACAGAATTGGACTTCCCTAGATGTTTATACAGACTCCAGTGAGTGATTTTTTTTAAAGCATAAATCCTAAAAATTATTCTTCCAGATATAAGTAGGAAAAATTCTAGAACCTGTCCTTCAGGAATTTTCCAATGTCAAAATTATAGGAACCCACATGTCATAATTATTGTTTCACACACACAAACATACCCCTAAAACAGTATTTTCTTCTAATAAATGATAAATTTATTATGGAATCGGACTTTAAGATATCTAGGATTTAGGAAAAAAGGATAATTGAAGAAAACAAATAAATGTCAAAATGACATTTAAAACGGTAGCGTAACTGGGTCGCGAAACATAGGGTCTTGCAGGGATCGATCTTTTGTTGAAGTGTGAATTACCATGAGAAGTTCCCCGCATTGAATAGGCCTATGCCCGCGCGTAAAGTGTAACTTTTATTCTCTCTCTCTCTCTCTCTCTCTCTCATCTCTCTCTCTCATGCTCTCTCTCTCATCTATATATAGTAAATATATATATATAATATAGATATATAGTATATTATATAAATATATATTTATATATATATATAATATAGTATATAATCATATATAATATACTTATGATATATATATATATAGTATAATATATTCTAAATATGATTTTTACTTTAGCCAAAATATATGTGAGATAATTAAGAAAAACAAGAGAAAATTTTTAAACCGCTGATAATTGAAATTTTGTTTTCCTTGTGGTTTACGTCACTGAAATAACCGAACTTTTAAGTCTAATAATTAAAACCTCTAACGAATGTAAACAATATGCAAAATTTATTCGGAATCTAACCTTTAAATTTAGTAAGTGAGTGAAATTTTCATTACTTCTATCAATAAATAATCATTAAATATTAAAACCCTAAGCGAACGCTTTGATTAAAGGTGTAACGCCTTGTTCGCTAGCCTTTCAAATTTATGAAAAAGTTTTAAATCACGTTTGTTTCGTTTTCGTCAAATACGGTTGAGTATAGAAATCATTCTTAATTAATATTGGTTGTAAAGTTAATACATTATATGTAAAGTGCATGATAATATATAATACTACTATACCTTATATTATATATATATATATATTTATACAAGAAATGTATGTATTATATAAGAAGCTACATATTGAAACACACTATATATATATACATATATATATATATAATCATATATATATATATATTATTATATATTAAATATATAAGTTATATATATATATGCGTCCCTTCTAGAAGAAGCCACCAATCTCATATTCAAAAACTACAAACAAGCTATTCGGAAAGGAATACATTGCATAGGAATGCAGTAACAATTTTAGGTGCCGGAAAAAAATCTCCAAAATACATAGCTAGGGAAAAGGAAATAAAATTTTTGAATCCTGGAACATTTATGTAGAAAAATGTAAAAAAAAAAAAAAAAAAAAAAAAAAAATTTAATGTTAATAAATATATAGTAAAGATATAGAAAGCCTATTAAGGCCTTTTATTGTTACCCTTAAAATAAATAGACTTCTATTAAATTTTTTAATTTAACTACAGAATAACCTAAGGGTTATACCGCACCCGATGGCAGGAGCGGAGATCTCTGCCTTCCGGGAACTACGGGTGGACTAATCCCCCCCTCCGAGGATTCTCCGGGAACCCCCGCTTCTTTGGTATTTGCGTATTCGAGCCCCTAACATCGTATAATACTTTACAATAAATATATATATATTATAATATATATATAGATATAATATATATATATATATATATATATAATATATATATATAATATATAAATAATATAATAAAATATAATAATACTTGTCCCACAACTATCACCCCCCCAAAAAAAAATAGCCAATTATTTGTTAAATTCTTTTTCTTCCTAACTAATTTTACAGGGATATCCAAAAATGTAATCTTACTTTATCCTGTAGCTATTTAAGTTTTCGAAAATATGATTTTTTTTTTTTTATTACAGATTTCCTCGTAAAATTTTGCCAGAATTCCAACAAGATTTCCTTACCCTGTAGCTATTGATATTTAGAATGGATTAGTGGCTCTTCTAGAGAGCTGGCATACTATATATCAATTATATATATATATATATATATATATATATATATATATATATATACTATCATATAATATAATATATATATATATATATATATATATATATTATATATAGGCCCAAAACTAAAGAAGTTACCCGACATACACTATCTCGAAAAACTCAAGATAGTACAAGAAAACATGATACATAATGGAATCGCGTATGCATTGAATATGAATGAAAAAAAAATACATATTATTTTAATTTTTTTTTATATCCAAAACTACGAGATAGGTACAAAAAAAACTAACAACATATATGAAATCAGCTGGAAAATTTATAAAAGCAAAAAAATTTTTATATTACTAATAACCCACTCACAAAAATCCCGTACGAATTTTTTAATGGGGCTCCGAGCCGACGTGGGACAGAGGGGGACGAAGTCCCCCCAGGAGGCAAGAAACCCTGACTCTTTGCATCTTGCAAGGTTACCCTGGGTATTCATTTAGTTAAAAAAAAAAAAAAAATCATTTTTCAATACAAATTTCATACCTGATTCTAAATATGTTATTGTTTCTTTGTACCTATCGTAGTTTGGAGATATAAAAAATTAAAAAAAAAAGTATAAATTTTTTTTTTTCATCTTCCATACAAATTCATACGCTAATCACATAAAAGTATCAGTTTCATTGTAACCTATCTGAGTTTCGAATATGAATCGGGTAACTTCTTTAGATTCGCAAAATTATTATATTAATATAATATATATATATAAATAATATATATATATAAATATAATATATAATATAATTAAAATATATATATATATATATATATATATTATATAATATATATTATATATAATATATAATATAAATATATATAGGCAGCCTCTAGAAAAGCCCACAACCATATCTCAAAAACTACAATAGCACAGGGAAAAAGAATACATTGTTGGAATCCTCGTAAAATTTCAGTAATAAGAAAATAAAATGTGAAAAAATATCATAGCTACAGGGGAAAAGGAATACATTTTGGAATCCTTGTAAAATTTAAGTTAGGAAAACGTAAAAAAATTTGATTTTTTTTTTTAGTTTCTTGAGCCGGCGGGGACAGAGTATATATATATTTGTAAAAGGTATTACACGCAATGTAGGGGGCTCTGAGCGACGGGAACACATTGGGAGTTTCCATACCACCAGTAGGACGAGAGAGCGGCGAGAACCCCCGCGACACCCAAATACAAAAGAGCGGGAGTTCCGGAGACCCTCCCCGGAGAAGGGGGAAAATAGTCCTACCCGTATTCTTCGAGAAGGCTGAGAAGACCCGACTCCTATGCCATCTGGCGTAATAACCTTTAGAAGAAGAAGGTAATTCTTTTAGTTAAAAAAAAAAAATAATAAATACAATAAAAGTCTATTTATTTTACCGTACCGCATAAAAGGCTCTAAATAGGCTTTCTACTCATATACTATAATTATTAACAATAATATTTTTATTATTTTTTAACATTTTCCTAACTAAAATTATACCAGGATTCCAAAAATGTTCTTTTTCCTTGTAAGCTTTGTAGTTTTTTTTTCATTTTTTTTTATTTTTCTTATTTATACCATTTTCCTAACTAAGAATATTTTACCATGCATTCCAACGAATGTATTCCTTTCCCGGTGGCTATTTGTAAGTTTTTGAGATATGGCATTGTGGCTCTTCTAGAGTCTGACCATATATATATATAAGATATACTATATATATATAATATAGAATATATAATATATATATACTATAAATATAAATATATATATTATATATATATATATATATATATTATATATATGTAAATATATATTATATATATATATATAATAATATTAATATATTATATATAAATATATATATTATATATATTATTATATAAATATAATATATATATTCATTCAGGTATTTAATTACATTAATAGATGGAATAATGTGGTGCAATTCACACTAAAGTTCATTAGTAGTGCTATTAAAATTATAAACATTTATTTTACTCAAATGTTTTAAAATATCTTTGAAAGTATTCTTTTTAATACAAATTGACGCCACATTTTAAGTTTATATTTTCAATAAAAAACCAAAAAAAAAAAAAATCAAAAAAAAAAAAAAAAACGCTACAAACTCACTTTTAATATATTACTACTATATAATAATATATATATATATATAATATACTAATATATATTATAAATATATAATATATATAATATTATATACTATATATATATAATATAGTCGTTTGTCATGATTAAATCTAACGAACACTATAGATTGTTGTTTGAATTAAGACTCTGCAGTTATTGTATATCAGTTGTCTGGTCTCTTGGCCTCTAGGTGACGCGACGGGGGTCTTCGTTCCCCCTGTCTCCCATCGGCTAACGATCCACCTAATGGAAATACTATGTATTCTTGAAACTTCAATTTTAGGGGGCTCGAGCCGTATGGGGACATGAGTGGGTACAAGATCCCCCCCGTCGTCCACCTCCCAACAAAAGAGGCCGAAGAGAACCCGATCAACTGATATATATCGGTCTACTCATAGGATGTTCCGTTAGTTTTAAACCATAAATGGACTTTACATAGACGTCACAGAAAACTCCCCCCCCCAGTGACAATGCCTGATCACACTCCCTTCTCGACCCTGCGAGACGTCGGGTAGTAACGTGAGCGTCAGGTGAGATTTTAGGGTGCACACATTTAAGTCACAGAGAAGTTCACCACTCTTACTCTTACGTGCAGTAGGTCCACACTGCAGAAGCCTTAGAAGTACGGTGCTTGCAGAGCGGCACATGGATGACGAACAGAGTAGACGATTACAGTAGAAGAAAACTTCCCGAATTTGATGCCGCTTGTTCAGGTATTTTGATGAGTGTTCATCGGTCACATTCAGGTGTCACCAATTGAAGGATGACACTTCTGATCATTGAAATAACCACTTCAATAGAGAGATATTGATGTTGAGAGAGTGAGAGTTGCTCACGATAATTGGCGTTTCTTCCCGAAGGCTGCTTAGGAGTTATCAATGTGTAGCAGCCTCCTGCACAGACGCCACAAATATATATATATAATAATATTATTATCAATATAATATACTATAATATATTATATATATGTAATTATACTATTCTATATAAACAATACTAAATTAACGCCTATAATTATATAATATATATATATCTATATACATATACAGTATCTCAATCCTCCGTCAACACTTACCTTATAGTATAATGTATATATATAACTTATATATATATATTATAATAATAATCCTATCCCCAGCATTGGGGCTGAGTGTCGTAGCATACACCGAACAGAAAATGTTAGAAGAACATAACGTAATTGTAAAAGAAGCCCCCCTCCCTTTATACCCCCAGTGAGAAATCTTAGCAATCAGAAAAATCCACCATGAGGCTTTACAAGAACGCTACTGACCCTCACTGTGGTATCTCGTCAGTGTGGGGTTCATCCCCTGGACAAAACCCACAACCATACCCCCTATATATATATATATATATATATATATATATATATATATATATATATATACATATATATATATATATATATATATTATATATATATAAATATAATATATTATAATATATATTATATATATATATATATATATGGTGAGTTACCATAAAGGAAGGAAAAACCATAGACTTTAGAGAAAAGTTTATTTAGAAGAAAAGTTTACTATATATATGTAGAACATGAAAAGCAATTATTTTTTTTGAGTTTTTTTTTTTTTTTTTTTATAATACTTTCCAAGATGCATGCTTGCCGTGGTACTTTTTAGATCGTGCAACATTTTTAAATGGGTTGCGAGTTTATATTATTTTTTATTTTTTAAACTAATGGAACCCAAGGGTAACTGCACCGATGGCAGGATCGGTCTCTCGCCTCCGGGAACGACAGGGCTAGACTATTCCCCCCCTCCGGGGAGGTCTCCGGAACCCCGCTCTCCCTGGTATTTGGGTGTCGCGGGGTTCCTCCGCCCTCCCCTACGGGGTATGAAACGCCCCCCCCCTCTGTCCCCCGGCTCCAGCCCCCTACTTGGCCGTGTAAAATACTTATATATAAGTATTTACACGGCCAGTAGGGCGCGCTCGAGCCGGACGGGGAAACAGGGGGGACGTTTTCCATACCCCCTAGGGGGGGGGGGCGGAGAAATCCCCGCGACACCCAAGATACCACAAAGAGCTGGTTCCGGAGAACCCTCCCCGGTAGGAGGGGAAATTAGTCCACCCTGTCGTTCCCGAAGGCCGAGGAGACCCGACTCCTGCCATCGGGTGCGGTATACCCTTGGGGATCCCATTATGTGTTAAAAAAAAAAATATATAAACTCGAAACCATTAAAAAATGTTGCACGAACTAAAAAGTACCACGACAAAGGGCATGACGTCTCGTGGACAGTAATTATATCAAAAAATTTAAAAAAAGCTTTTTTTTTTTTTGTTTTTTTTAAAATACCACTGCTTTCATTTTAGAATAATATAGTAAAACTTTTCTTCTAAACACACAACTTCCTCAAAAAGTCTATAGTTTTCCTCCTTTATGTAACCTTCACCTATACATATATATATACTATATAATATATATAATATATAAATATATATAATTATATTAATATATATATAATATATATATATATAGTATATATATAAATCTCTCTT
>JABUQX010058945.1:22500-27500 GCA_015478945.1 Trachelipus rathkii | reverse complement strand
CTCTTTCTTAGCCGAAGTTGAGTCCCAGAACTGATTATTTGACCCAGCTCCGGGTAATGCCATAGCGGTTTTTGACAAAGGTTTGATGAAATCGTTGGGAGTAAGAGGTAATATCTCATTTGAACTGGTGGTGTAGGTGAGCGGACGTGAATTTATAGCATCAGCAATATCTGACAATATCGTAATGAAGTCGAAATAATTCAACGAGGAACGTCCAATTGTTTTGAATAAACAGTCCTTCACCACACGTATTAACCGTTCCCACTGGCTTCCTACCCATGGGCTATACAGAGGAATTCGCTTATGCGAAATCTGATTTTTTCGTAAAAACTCACTTCCATTTTCTGACACGAGGAAAGTTCCTAAGAAGTCAGTTCCTTGATTGAAGGAGCGCGCGTTGTCGCTATAGACACAGTCAGGCACTCCGAAACGATTAACAAATCGTTGGAACGATTGTATAAATGATTTAGATGACATGTCATCTATAAGGTCTAAATAGACCGCACGAATATTAAGACAGGTGTAAATGAGTATGAACATTTTTTGGGCTGAGCCAGAGCCCTTGACTTTGACCCACCAATGTTTGGTGTAGTCAACACCTACATGCTTAAAAGGCCTGAATAATTCCACCTGGTCTTTTGAATAATTGGTGAAGCGCGGGTACCGAAAAGCAAAATTATTGAACTTTTTGCAGACTATGCATTCTTGCAAAACATTTTTGATGGAGGTACGCGCTGAAGTCACCCAGAAGCCTTGGAGCCGAATATTTGTAAGAGTGGCTTGTATGCCTAGATGCTTGCACTTATGATGAGCATCTCTAATGATTAACTTGGTGAGGTGGTGACTTTTTGAGAGCAAGATGGGATTAAGTACATCATAATTGTAATAATTGCATCTTGACAAACGACCTTTGCTCCTGATGAGATTATTTTCATCCAAGAACAAGTTCAGATTATTTACCAAGTCCGGAACTTGGCCTGTGAAAGAAGGATTATTTTTAATCTCTTCTAAAAATTGAAGCTCTTTCGAGAACGATTCTTTCTGCATTGTCTGTAGACAATACAGACGTGCCTTCAAATCATGATTAATTGTCACACCTCTTGACAAGGCTCCAAACTGGAATAATAAAGCAACTACTCGATATAGTTTGTGCAAGTTTGAATATTTGGACAACTCCACCACAGGAGGTTCATTGCCACCTTGAACAACAGCAAAAACAGGAGATGCTGTTTCCAGTTCAGCTGATGGCCAGTAGATACTATTTAAAGAGAGCCATTTTGGCCCTTTAGTCCAGAATGATAGAGTGTCTTTTGAAACCTCTGAATGAAATACCTCTGGTCAGAAGGTCCGCTGGATTATCTTCTGTTCTGACGTAGAGAAATTTAGGACTTAACGAATATTCCTCTTGAAGCGAAGAGCTCATGGCGCGAATATCTTGCACACGATTCCTCACGAATATTTGCTTAACTTTCGAGATCCTATTTTGGATCCAATGAAGAGTTATCTGCGAGTCGGAGAATATGTTCAATTCCTTGAACTTGACACCCGACAGTCCACTTAACATTTGTGGTAAGCACTTTAATGCTAAAAACACAGACAATAACTCCAAACAGGGAAGCGTTCTTCCTTTTGCAGGAGCGATTTTTCCCTTTGACCAAAAAAGATTTGGACCCTCTGCCGCAGACGAGACATACACTACGAAGCCATAAGCAATAGTGCTTGCATCGCAGAATATATGAATACTTAAATCAGAGTCACTTGACTCAAATGAAGATCTCCTAAAAGAGACCTCCTTCAGAGAGTTAAGGTCCTTGCTCAACTTCTCCCAAGAAATTTTGATTTCGGGAGCGATTATATCGTCCCACCCCATGTCCACTTCCCAGGTTTTCTTCATAAGAAGGCGTCCTCGAACGGTGACGGGGAGGTAAAGGCATAGGGGATCGAATACTTTTGAGATCTCCGACAGGAGCTGTCTCTTGGTAGAGACAATATTTAATGAAAAGTCACTAAGACTCAGACTATCTTGAACGGTATTATATAAATACCCTAAAACTCTTTCTTCATCACTTTGATGAGTTGCAAGTTTACCCTCCTCCTTGAATATTTCTTTGAGGTCTGGACAATTTGAGTTCCAGGAGCACAAGTTGAAGCCCCCCTCACTCATACGTGAGGTGGCCTTTCGAAAAATATCTTGAAGTTCGTCTACAGACGAAGAAGTGTACAAAAAATTATCAACGTACAGATTATTTTGAAGAAGAGAGGTACAGAGATCAGGAGGGTATTTTTTGGCGTGATGTTGTATAACAGCCCCTAGTACGTAGGGGCTGACAGCCAACCCGAAAATGATGGTGGCATAACGGTAAGTGAGTAACTCGCCATCAGCCTCCCAGAAAAAAACAGAAGCGATTTCTGTCCTCTTCTAACTTTAATTTGATCTGGAGGAAGGCTTTTGAAATATCCGCCAGAACGATGAATTTGTTCGTTCTGAAAGACAGTAACAACTTAAATAGGGAAGCGATTAAATCTACCCCAGGATACGATGCCTGATTAAGTGAAGGACTACAACCTATCTTCAGGCTGCAGTTAAAGACGGGACGAATTTTTGTCGTCACTTGAAGGGCCTGTTTTATTATAGGTCTGTGGGGTATCCAGATGAATTTATGATAATCTTTCGGATGCACCTCCACAGCCTCCACAATACCTTCTTTTTGGTATTCCTTGAATATTTCCCCATACTTGTTAAGCAAGCCTTGAGCAGTCAATTTCTTTTTGACTCGTTGCATCGTTGCAAGAGCAACGTGATGATTTGATGGGACCTGCTCAAGAATTTCTTGAAACCACGGAAGTTCCACGTGGTACCTTCCGTCTCGGAACTCTATCCCTTCGTGGAATCTTTTAATGAATATTTCGTCAATGGAACCCTGGTCCCGCTCCTCATTGATACCCAGAGACTCTAATTTATAGAGGTTCTCCAGGCCCAAGTCCAAATCAGACTCAGTATGGGTATGTAAGAGTGGGTCGAAGTACGAAGGTACCGGTTCCACTACAAGATTAATTACATGTTCCGGGACGTTCCTGACAGATCTTTGAATATTTGAAGGTATGGGGAGCTCGGAATTCTGTCATGATTTTTTGACAGCTTTCGGCGAAGAATTCTTCCCAAAGATTTTTTCATTTTGGGAAGGTGACAAAAAAGATGTTACAGGCCCGAAAGGCACGTGCCCATGACAAGTTTCTAGGGCACTGCCCCGAATGCATTTTACCGTTTTAAAATGCTTTAATAAATGAAGAGCATCGATGCCCAGCAGCCCATGAATATTTGAAACCCTGTCAACATTATTATTTTGATAGTGACTATCTGCCACTTTGAAACCATTTTGGGTAATATTTTTCATAGCCTCCGTCAGGCCTTTTACATAAAAGCCGATATCCAATTCAGAATCAATATTTACAGGTAGGCTAGAATATTTCCCACAACAAATGCCCATCTCTAAATTTAAAGACCGTAAGGATCTTAATTCCTCTCCCAAAAATGTTTTAATGGAGCTCTGATGACTAGGAAGACTATTTTCATTGACTCCCAATTTTTTAAGAATGCTCCTATGAAAATACGTGGACTGACTACCGAAATCGAGAAGCACGCGTACAGGGACTATTTTATTGCCCTTCTTGATGTTAAGGGAGAGAGTGGGCAGAATATTTTGACCCACGGATGAGGCTGTACCTGTATTTATACAGATATGATTAGAAGAGCCGCTGGCTTGACCATTTGCCTCATTCGCGACTGATGTTGACGGACGACTATCTTCCGAAAAGCCACCGGACACGTTTCTGCTATTTGGAAAACATAGAGCCGTTATGTGGGATTTTTGGCCACATTTGCCGCATGGGTGACTAAGTCCATACCTCTTGGCAGGACATTTATTAGCGAAATGCTTGCTGCTTGAGCAGCTGAAGCACATGCGCAGCTCTTTACAGCGATCTCTCCTGCTTTCAGGAGAAGAATATACTTCACAAGAAATCATGCGATGATTTCTGTTGCAAAATTTACATTTCGAAATAAATGATTTAGAAGAATTTTTAAATCTCCCACTCTTTTGACTGCGTTCTGTTTCATCTTCTGACGATGAAGATTTCGAACTATCCTCTTTAGAGGAAGCGTTAAAAGCTGACGATTTAGCCGATTTATGCTCAAAAGGAGCACGATTACGCTCAAATCCCTTTTTAGGGGCAGATTTATTTTTTCCCCTCCCTTTCTCCATAGACTTGATTATTTTACCGTAATGCTCCAAAATTATATTAACGGAAGGATATTCATCCTGTGTGATTAATTTGAGCTCACGAAGAAAGCCAGTTGGAAGTTTGTCCACGATTATATGACTCATGAGCTTACAGCCCGCCGAAGGCTCTTCAAAGAAATCGAGTCCAAACTCCTTGAGCTCATGAATATATGCTCTCACTTCAGACAGGAATATACGAATATGTTCAGGATTATTCTCTAAAATAGGCGCAGAATCGATTTTATGAAACAGAGAATCAATAATATATGATTCGTCTAAGTAAAGGCTCTTTAATATTTCGAAAGCGACTTCCAAATTGGAGTCGATATTAGTTAAATGCTCAATATCTTTGAGCGCATTGCCTGATAACAATGACTTTAAATACTGCAATTTTGCAGCGCTAGAAATGTCTTTTCTGGCCCCATAAACATTTTGAAAGGACAGAATAAACGAGCGGAAAGAATGCCGGTCCCCCTCACCCCTGAACTCTTGACACTTTATTGCAGGAATTTTTACTTCCTGTTTTGATGCATGAATATTTTTGATTATATTCTGCATCTCTTGACGTGATATTCCGTCTTCAAGAGAGGCCTCTGAAGCTGCAGGAGGCGCAGACGGAGAAGAAGATGGAGAACTAAAACGCGGTGTCATACGCCAGATTAATTTTTCATTCTGGGTATGATAATGTACCGCTTCAATTATTTCCTCGTCCAAAATTGA
>JABUQX010058945.1:0-17500 GCA_015478945.1 Trachelipus rathkii | reverse complement strand
TGTATCTGCAACCATCTGTGCTATATATATATATATTATATTATATATATATATATATTGGTAATATATATATATATATATATATATATATATATATATATATATATATATTATATATATATATATATATATTATATATATATATATATATATATATATATATATATGATACTAATATAAGTAATATATATATGATCTGAGGTTATTACTCAGACCAATTAAATAAGTAATTAGTATTGGATGATGAAGTGGAAAGATTTTTTCTGCTTTTTAAGTTTATTAATTGTGCACGTGAAATAATAGTATGACAGATGATAATAATCAACTTTGTAAACACAATTGGAATAAAGTACTTAATTATTTATTAGACAAAGTTAATTTGATATAATAATGACACGGCAAACTGCCGGCTAAATTATAATGCATTTGGCACTTAAGCATTTAATTTTGTATGCTGCCTGTCGGCTGGGGCCACTTAGGGCGGCTTCCAAAAGCTCTCCCCAAACCGTTACAAGTTTTGAATCTTTTAACCCTAAAATGTAGGCATTGTTAGGCATTTGTATGCCTCCAGTGATTTTCCACTTGTATTTCAAGGAGTTTGAGAGCTTCATTCCCCTCCTTATATAGGGGAAATATAGCACCTAGGTGCCCCTCCCTCTCTCCTTAGTTTTGCATCTGGTAAACGAACGTTTACCAGATCAAAGTGGTGTCCCTGGAGTATAGCTCAAACAAATTGGAACAGCAAATGGAAGAGAGCTTCCATTTGAGATAATTTCAATATGTTTGATAGTTAGCCACACAGAATGCCTTCCTTAATTCTATTACAAACAATCTCAAGGATAGAGGAAGGAAGATAGATGGAAAAACTACTTGAGGAGGGTAAATTACAACTACTAAATATTATTATTCAATAATTTGTGTACACAATCTTTGCACTTGCAAAATTTCTAATTACATAACCTTTGACCGAATTACCTGTAAAAGAAAAGATTAGTAAGAGGTCGTCTACCTATGATTTCTTTCTCTCCCATTTATTTTATATTTATTTTTCTGTTATTTTCTACTCTGATCGGCTTCCGCTAAATGGTAATAGATCTTTATGTTTCTCAAATTCTCTGCTACAGGCTGACCATTTTTCAAGATATAAACTGTATTATTAGTGAAACGCAATACCTTATAAGGCCCCTGATACTTTGCTTCTAGCTTGCCTAAATTATATTGTTTGTTTCTTACAAGAACTAGCTTTGTTTCCTTCAAATTTTTAGGAACGAACATTGATCGGTTCTTCAAAGTGGCTCTCGGTGCCAACGGCTGGGCAAACAACCCTGCTAACTTGTTTAAATATTTATCATAACACATAGCTTCTCCAGGTCTCTCTGACTCTACTAATCTCCCAGGTATATTCACGTTTTGGCCAAAAAGCACCTGAGAAGCTGTAATCCCATTTTCTGTTAGAGGGGCTGTTCTTATTGCAAAGAGCGCAAACGGAAGGACTGATACCCAATCGTGATGTTTGAACTCATTCTCGCTTAACATGCAACGAAGGCTGCTTAATAAAACTCGATGCCTATTTTCAAGATTTCCGTTGACTTGTGGGCTTCCCACTGTGGTGCAGATATGTTCTGCCCCAATCATCTTACAGACCTCTTCAAACAGATGAGCTTTAAAGCATCCTCCATTGTCACTGAGGATTTTGTCAGGCACTCCAGTGAAAGGTAGAATCTCATACAATAATACTTTAATGACGCTTTCAGCATTCATCTCCTTTAAAGGAATAGCAAAAAGATAACAACTATACCTATCAATGGCCGTAAACAAGTATTTATAACCCCGGCAGGGGCTCATTTTTAATATGTCAATTTGCAACATTTCAAACTTATAGGTCACCTCTTTGAACTGTCCATAATTAGGACTAATAGTGCGAGCGCTTTTGTTTATTTGGCATTCATTACAAGCTCTAACGATCTCTTTAACCCGCGAGTGAATCTTCTCAAATACAAACTCCGACTTCACTGCAATTTCCGTTCTCTTAATCCCGAGGTGACCTTGCAAGTGCAACGTCCTTACCACTTCCGGTATACAGGTCTCGGGCAAAATGACACGAGAATACCCCAGTGACACGTCCACAAAAATCTTTAAGATTTCTTTATTAAACCAGAATTGCTGTTCTACCATTTTCAACCCACTTTTTTCTCGGTTATTGATTAATGACTTTATAAATGTATCTTCTTTTTGCTTTTCGCTTATACTTTTGTAGTCAATACTCTTTAGGAATCTATCTATAACTAACTTATTTCGTTTATTGCAGTCAGATATCAAATTCACGGTTAATTCTTCTAATATTTCTCTATTCTCTCTTTTATCATCCTTTTCCTTTTCTCTTTCATACCTGGATAGTAAATTCCTTTCTAAAGCGACACGTGTCTCGGGTAACATCTGCGGTTGGTTAAATGGCCGATCGGCATGCGTACTATTTTCTACTACTTCACGACAACTATTTTTATGGCCTTCCCCTATAGTAATATTTGTAGGATTTAAAGGGCTTGTGAATGAAATATTTACGAGGGGTTTTCCACTCTCTTTTTTGTTTGTTTGTTCGTCCGCTATTTGGAAATTTGGATTATTTTTAATGATATATTCGTTTAACGGATTGGATTTTATACTAATTAATTTGAAAATTACATTATAAGAGCTTAGTAAATTAAGTTGACGGACTTGTTTTGCGTTTTGATTTAATACATCATTTGTTTTGTTATATAAGGTGATTAATTCTTTCAATTGAGTATATATCGTTATTTTCCTACCACTTAGTAGGTACCCGAATTTGTTAAACATTTTGTTTAGTATTAATAATTGTTTACTTATATCATCATATCTTTTTTCAATAGCCGACTGGGTGGAGGAAAAGAAAGCATAGGGTCGGCTTTCTTGGTCATCTCCAAGAATAACTCCGGATAAAGCGTTTGAAGAGGCATGAATAAATATTTTTATGGGGGTTGAAGTACCGGGGTAGGCTAATAGGCATGAATTTTTTATAGCGTTTTGAACAGCGCTAAAAGCCTTCTCCGACTTTTCGTTCCACAATATTTTCTTTCTGGAGTAAGATTTTCCTTTTAAATAGTCTGTTAATGGACCCATTAAATCTGCTAGGCAAGGTAGCATTATTCTGTAAAACGAAAGTTTTCCAATTAATCCTCTCATCTCCCTAATAGTATGCGGTTTTTTATAAGTTACTATCTCAGCGACTTTCTCTGGATTCGCTCTAACACCTTCAGCGCTTATTATGAAGCCTAAATATTCTACTTCAGAAACTCCAAATCTGCTCTTTTTTTCATTAACACTGATAGATAAGTAATTTAATCTTTTTAAAACAGTCTCCACGAGTCTTTCATGCTCTTCAGCTGTGTTTGTGAACAGTAAAATATCGTCAATATATACGTGACAATTTTTTAAGTCAGACAATAATATATTCACCATTCTTTGAAATGCTGCAGGCGAGTTTATAAATCCCATTGGCAGAGAGGTGTATAAGAACGTTCCCAGATTACTCGTGATTGCAAAGTACTTCTGGCAATCAGGATGCAATGGCAGGTTATAGAAGCCATTTGTCAAGTCTATCTTGCTGAAATACCGAGCACCTTTGAGTGCGAAAATAGCATCGTAAATATTTGGAAGACCGAATATATCCACCTCTGTTCTTTTGTTAAGTTCTCTAAAATCTGTCACTAGTCTAACTCTCCCCCCCCCCTTTATCTAAAACACTAAACGGTGCTGACCAAGTGGCATTTGCTCTTTTCAACACACCTGCCGCGACTAATTGATTTAATTCCTTCTTTGTAGCATCGTAAAGTTTGTGTGGAATCCTACGGCCAGGTAACCTTATAGGCGAGCCTTTTATGGTCGGCTTGTATGGGTATGCACAGGCCAACTCCCTCAATATCGTTTCGGGTATATCTCCCACTTTTTTCCCTCCCCCCAATTCTGTCTCCAGTTCACCTCCTCCTCTCATATCCCCCATTTCTTGTCCCCCATACTTAGAAAATATTTCAGCCCATTTTTTTCGTTGTTTTATTTTTAAATGAACATTCTCATCTAAATACGGGTTTAAAAATAATGTTTTATACTTATACAAAATATCATTAAGAGGAAAGAGTGGGCTAAAAGGCAAAGAGGTGAGAGTTTTAGGGGGAGATTCATGCGAAAGATCATGGGAGAGTGCGTTTATTTTTAAAGAGGATATAGAATGATCGGGCCTTAATAATACGGTATGGTTGGTATTAGGATCAATGAGTACATCGTTCTTAAAATCTATACCAAACCCAAAATGTTTCAAAAAAGTGATACCTAATATGTTTAGTTTTACATCTGCTATATACAATTTGTGTTTATATATTTTATTCAAACCAATGTCTAAATCTATATTAATATAATCGTAAACATTTATTTTGGTGCCATTGGCTGCTAAAATATGCCCTAGTGGCCGCTTCGACCTATGAATGGGGCTAGCACTGATCAGGTCGATCTCGGACCCGCTATCTAATATGTAAAATTTATTATCAATTCTATTCAATACTTTATATAACTTAGAGCCAGCTACATCACCTTTAGAGAGAGGAGTGTTATTTGTTCTTTCTTGGACGGCTGAGATAATTGGTTCTCTGCACAAATTAGAATTCAAACATATACCACCCGTCTCTCTAAAAGCTTCGCATTCTGCGCTCGATGATAATACCTTCCGATCATTCTCATATCCGTTACTAAATAATTATTAAAGAAAGTATAACCGACATGAGGATTACAATTATAATTACATAATACCTGATTATTAATCTCACTCTATTTTTATTTTTTAATATATGAGCTTATGGCAATTTGATCTTTTTTATTCATTTCAATATCCAGTTTCGCTTTATGGGAATTGCTTTCGGGTTTCCTCAACTCACAGGTATTTAAATAGAAATTTTTTGTTATTTATTTTTACATGGATCTCACTATTATATACCTTTCTTTATTTTTATTATTAACAGAATTAATTCACATCATTCATTTTATTATTAGTTTTTTTTTTTTTTTTTTCTATTATTAATTATTATTATTAATTTTATTATTATTATTAATTTCTTATTATTATTATTATTATTATATTATTATTATTATTTTATTATAGTTTTAATATTGCATACGCTTGTTAAGAGATTTACTTTGAAATCTTTACATAATTATTAAACGATACTGTTTTACCTCCTCTATCTATTTTCTTGTCGCGGCCATCTAGATGAGAGGATGACCCAGATTTCAGTTTCCCTGAGTGGTGGTTGTATGATGGGGGTTGGCAGCAGCCCCCCCCTTGTGAGGGTATACCAGAGTATAAAGCGGGCATTCTTCAGACTCACTTTGTAAGCTTTGAGCCAATGCTTCTTATGATAGAAACGACATTATTATCGCATATTATCTGTTGTTGAAGCATGTTTTTTCTCATATTACGTCTTGCTGGCTGCCTATCCCTCTTGAGTGTGGGCTTGCCAGCTGTCTGAGATGGTGCCCAGCCAGATAGAAGGTGCTGTTCTCTGGCTGTTGGCTGCAGTGAGTTCGGCCACGCTTTTGGCTGTGTCCAATATGTTTTGTAATTGAGTCAAAATCTTCGCTGAGTCTCCGCTTGTTCCTTTCTTGAGTCGCGTTCATGTAAGTAACTTCGTGAGCGGTTATTTTGGTTCGAATTGGTTCTCTTCTGAAAGCTGATTCACATTTCCCCAGTAGGGGGGATCTCTCCATTTGGGGATCGGTTTGGAAATTTTTATGTAAACAAAGTTCTTGAAAGATGTCGGCACCACCAAAGTTTATTGATGTCATTATATTGAGGCTAAGAAATCAGACTCATCTGGACTGAGGCGGCATCTGGCATTAGGAGAGCTGCTTGTGCGAATTTCGGATTGTTTTCCTACGAGTACTCAATTCTTCCGTCCAACACCTCTTTTCATCACGGTTGAGATAATGATTGGCAATTCTGTCTTTTCGCATCCCGTTTTTGAAACATCGCTCCACCGACTCTTGTCTCAGTGCCGGTAAGTATGTTTCTTCTATCCTGTTCATTAATTCTTCATAAGCATTGTCTCTTAATGGGAACTGTAATGTAGACACAAGACTGTTGGGGAGTATGGAGGCTAAAAGTCGGACTTTCTCCGAACCCTCATTAATTCCGTTAAGTTTAAATACCGCATTGGTCGCAGACAACCAACTGACAATATCATAGCCATCGAAGGCGGGAAGTTGGTGGGAGGAAAGAGAGCTTTTGTTTCTTCGACCCTTTCCGAATGAACGTCTTCTTATATGTACGGGCGACTTAGGTCTATTTCTTTGAGGCGTACATTCACGTTCACTTTCCGAACTCGTAGATGATTCTTCCACTAAAGATGGTGAGGCTGATTTTGGGGGTGAGGGAGATTTCTTCGCTCGTTGTCCTTTGGGGGAGGTAGGCTTTCCTCTCCCCACTCTGAGACTTGGCGCGGTTTTCTTATTAGCCCCCATGGTGGGTTTTCGTAAACAAAGAAAGACTTGTGTTTTTTTTTTTTTTTTTTTTTTTTTTTTTTTTTTTTCTTTTTCAAAAGCGTTTAGGACTCTCACTGAGTTTGTTGCTATGGGCAAAAAGTTTGTTATTTGAGCGTTTCAAATTTCCTTTTTCTTCTTCTTTTTTTTTTTTTTTTTTTTTCTTTCTAATACGCTTTTATTTCTTACACAATTTTATTTATGAATTATTTATTTAGATATCACTTTCCACAGTTATTTTTTAATAAGCACTGTTTATTCAATTATTTTTTTTTCACAAAGTCGTTCACTGTTTTTTAATATAAAATTTTTAGGCCCAGTTTCAGAAGGTACTATAGGCTATTGCACACTGGCAATGTTGCAAGGTATTGCAAGGTGTTGCATGTCACTCGGGGGTCACCAAAATTAATGATCTGAGGTTATTACTCAGACCAATTAAATAAGTAATTAGTATTGGAATGATGTAAGTGGAAAGATCTTTTTCTGCTTTTTGAAATTTATTAATTGTGCACGTCACGGGTGAATAATAATATGACAGATGATATAATAAATTTTGTAATCACAATGGGCAGAAAATATTTAATTATGGAATATACATATATTATTTGATATAATAATAATGACACGGCAACTGCGGCTTTTCTTTGGCCACTAACTATGCTAGCTGACACAACCGATTCATTCGCGTCTAAAATAATAATCCGCTTCGTGGGGCCTTTCAAGCGGCTTCACAAGCCTCGCCCAAGCCGTTACATTTTGAAATCTTTTAACAAAAGGGATAGGCATTGTTAGGCATTTGTATGCTTCAGTATTTTTCCACTGGTAATTCAGGAGTTTGAAGAGCTTTTTATTTCCCTACTTATATAGGGGAAATATAGCACCTAGGTGCCCCTCCCTCTCTCCTTAGTTTTGCATCGGGTAAACGAACGTTTACTGATCAATATACTATAATATAAATTTATTTCCAACTTTATATATATATATAAATATATCCTTATATTTATTATATTAAATATAATATATATAAATATATATATATATATATATATATATATATATATATATTTATAGCTGAGGAATAAACCAACTAACTGATTTTGGAAATTAGGTTACTTAGGAATTTTACGGCCGAAAAAAATATATCTTTTCTTGAATTATTGGTGAATATATGGATTATAAAGTGTATAGCAGGTGTCAAAATTTATACGAAAAATTATTAAGGAATATTCTGGATTAAAATTGTAAGTGAAACAAATAAATAAGGTTCCATTGCGGAAATTATTTAAAGTTTCTTGTCCCGTGAAACTCGGGTTAGTTTTGTTGTTTTTTTTTTTTTTTTTTTTTTTTTGAATTCTAAAAATAAATAAGGAATTAAAGGTAACAGTTAATGAAAGGGAGAAAACTATTATTAGGAAGAATTGAAATAGGATCAAATGTAATTAACAAGTGAAGTTCAAATAATAAATTTAAGAATAGTCGATAAAAGTTATTTTGGAGTTAGGTACAGGTTATATTTAAATCTCAAATCGTGTTAACTTGTAGAAATTAGGTATAGGTTAAGGTTCGGATAGCATCGCTGAATTTGTAAACGAATTATGATTTTGGAAATTTAAACGGAAGATTTTTATAGTAAAAATATGGGTTAGGTTGCGTTAGGCTAAGTTGAGTTAATAGGAAATTTTTGGTCGAATAAGGCTAAATTGAGTAAAGATACCATATGGATTAGGTTGCGTTAAGCTAAGTTGAGCTAATAGGAGATTTTGATCGAGTAAAGCCAAATTGAGTAAAGATACCATATGGGTTAGGTTGCGGTAGGCTAAGTTGAGCTAATAGGAAATTTTGGTCGAGTAAAGCCAAATTGAGTAAAGATACCATATGGGTTAGGTTGCGGTAGGCTAAGTTGAGCTAATAGGAGATTTTGGTCGAGTAAAGTCAAATTGAGTAAAAATACCATATGGGTTAGGTTGCGTTCAGCTAAGTTGAGCTGATATGAGATTTTGGTCGAATAAGGCTAAATTGAGTAAAAATATTATATGGGTTAGGTTGCGTTAGGCAGTTGAGTTGACATAACATTTTGAAGTAAGCAAGGGGAAATCGAATAGGTATACCATCCGAGTAAGGTTAAGCTAAGTATAAAAATATGGAAATTAATTGACGTAACATTTTAGGGTTGGTAAGGTTATGTTGATGGTACAAAATATTGCTAGAGGAAATATTTAGAAGTAAAATAAACAAAATTAATTTTTTTTTTTTAAAACAGGGTGAATACGGGCGACAAATTGGTTAATACGAAAAGTTTCCTTAAAAATATGTTTCGTACAGTGAGATAGATGAATGGGTAAAATTGATTGAGAAAATGATATATGAATATCAAATTTGTATATCTATTATTATTATTATTATTTTTATTATTGTTATTACATTATTATTATTATTCGTATAATTAGTTATTAGTTATTATTATGGTTATTGTTATAAGTTTCATCTTTATTTTTATTAGTATGATTGCGAGTACAAATGTGAACGAATGTGAACTGTATATTTGTTGTTGGTACGAATGCGGACGCGAGTGTGTGTACTTATTGAGGTAGTATCACTTGGAAGGTGCTTCGACCTATTATTATTATTATTATTATTATTATTTTTATTATTATTATTATTATTATTATTATTATTATTATTATTATTATTATTATTATTATTAATTTATTATATCATTATCTTTATCATTATCATTATCATTATCAGTAAGTCGAAATATTCTTTGAAAATGTTTTTTTTTTTTTTTTTTTTTCTTTTTTTTATTATTATTATTATTTTTTTTTTATTATTTTTTTATTGATGTTAATTATTATTATTATTATATTATTATTGTTATTATTATTGTATTGTTATTGTTATTGTTATTGTTATTGTTTTGTTATTGTTATTGTTATTCGTTATTATTTATTACTTATATTATTATTATTATTATATTATTAATTATTATTATTATTATTATCTATTATTCATTATTATTATATTTTTATTAATTATTATTATTATTATTTATTGTTTATTCTTTTTACATTTATTTTTATTATTTGTGAAATATTTTATATTACTATTTTTATAATTTTTTCAATTTTATATACATATATATATATAATTATATCATATCATAATATATATTATTATATAATATATATATATATAATATATATTATATATACTATATATATATATTATTATATATATATATATATATATTAAATCTTGTGTCAAAGCAGTGGAAGCAAAATAGTTTTTCGTCTTAAAATAGAAAGTAACAACAAATAAAATACTTAGGTTTTAATTTTGCGCTGGCCACCGTTTTGTATTTATTTCCTTTTTTAGTATTAGTGCTGTGGTTTTCCTATCCATATCCTTCCTCCTTCCCCCATTTTTTCTCTCTTACTTCATTCTCCAGCCCTCGTATGAGTGCAGACTAACGACGACACCATCCTCCCCTCAACTTTCGTCTCCGTGCCTTTCTCCTCACCATCTGAAGCATGGTTTTCACTAGTAGATGGATCTTCCAGTGCTATCATGATGAAGGCGACCAGTTATAGTCCGGTATTGTCTTCCTGCCCTGAGATGTAATCCCTCCGCATTAGGGTTCATCCCTACCCTGCCGCCTCTTCTACCCTTACTCCGATCTTCATACCACTTGATATGAAGCCTTCTGATCTCTGGTGCAGAATGCTCCCTTTATGAGTGGCCCCTACTACACATTGAGTCAGGTTTTGTCCGCACTTCTATTATCTAGAACTGTCCGCAGAGATGTGCCAGTATTTTCCTGACATGTTGGATCCAAACTTACTTTCAAAGAGGTTGGCAGAGAGAGCGATGATCTTTTTAAGGCCGTTTCAACTCTAATGCTCCCGCTATCTCGGCTATCGCTGCCCCTGTGTCTGTTTCCTCTTCTCTTCTCCTGCAGCTCAGGCATTTCCTTTTCCTCCTGCTTCAATTGCCTCTCCCGTCTTCTTGTTCCTTCTCCTAGACCTTCTCTTCAACCGCCCTCTGTGGTTCTCGGTTCCCTCTCAGGTGCTTCTTCTCTTCTTTCTTCTTCTTTCTTCTTACTTCTTCTTTCCTCTTCGCCATTCTCGTACCCTGGTCCATCTCCAGCGCTTCTCAGACTTGTTTCCTCTCAGTTTTTTGAGTATTGAGACGCGTTTTCGACTTTGGAAAGGCATGAACAGACATGCAAGTGGGAGCTGATGTCCATCTCCGCGCATGGCTAATGATCTCTAGGGACTCTCGATCTAACACCGTCCTCTTAGGTCGCCGCTTCCTCTGACCGTCCACCCAGGCGGTCAGGCAATATGCCAAATGGGTATGTTTTTAAACACCACCGTTTGGCCTGAGGCGAATAAGTGCAATCATTCCATAGCACTTTTTCGGGAAACCCCCTAGTCGCGGTCCATAAAGGCGGTGGATCCAGCTGGCCACCCTCGTTTGTTCTCCTCTCGCTTCTTGCGTCTCAGGATGTCTGCGCCTTTTAACAGGTCTACAAACCGTCTTCTACTTATGCCGCAGCCGGGCCTGAATGCTTTTGCTATCACGCGCGGGTAACCAGGAGTTCGCGGTTCCTCTTCCTGAAGGGCACTTTACGCTGTCAAATGGTAGTAGCCATCCCGTCTATGGTGATGCGTTTTGTGTATCTTAGACTTTCTCTCCGCCGTCAATTCCCCTGGGTATTTGTGGTTGCTGACGTGACCCAACCCATTTTGGGAGCTGATTTACTGTCTCATTTCGACCTTATGGTCGATCTAAGAAACAGGAGATTGTCTGACGGTTCTACGTCTCTGACCTCTGTAGGTACCGTAGTTTCTACTGCTCTTCAAGGTATCTCTGCTGTTGCTCCTTCTTCTGGTACCTCCCCCTTCTTCACCATCCTGCAGAAGGATCTTCCGGCGCTGTTGAACCCCTGTTCTTCTTCCTCTCCTGTTCAACATTCTGTACGCCATCATATAGAGACTACGGGCTCTACCATCTTCGCTCGTGCTCGGCCTCTGCCTTCTGATAAGTTCAAGGCAGCCAAATCGGAGTTCGAGCACATGCTTGAACTTGGTATCGTCCGCCCTAAAGGTGCTTCTGATTGGAGGCCTGTGGAAGATTTAAGGGCTTTGAACGCCTGTACGATACCAGATCGCTACCCGGTTCCGCACATCCATTCCTTCACCTCTAATCTCGATGGTAAATCCATTTTATCAAACTGGATCTTGTAAGGGCCTTCTACCAGATCCCCGTCACTGACGAAGATATACCAAAGACAGCCATCATTACACCTTTTAGCCTCTTCGAGTATACACGCATGTCTTTTGGGCTCAGAAATTTGGCACAAACTTTCCAACGCTTCATCGATGACGTTCTTAGAGGTCTCCTTTTCGCCTTTGCTTACATTGATAACCTCCTTATAGCTTCCTCTTCTCCTGCCGAGTATGAGCAACACCTACGTGCCGTGTTTGCCAGGTTGGATGAATGTGGCATTCGCCTCAACCCGGCAAAGTATGTTTTTGGCGTCTTCACCCTTACTTTTCTTGGGCACAGTTACTGTTGATGATATCTGTCCTCTTGCAGAGCGCGTCGAGGCCATTCGCACCTTCCCTAGTCCTGTTACTCAGAAGCAGTTTCGTCAGTACCTCGGTATGCTTAACTTCTACCATCGTTTTCTCAAATCGGGCGCTGATATTCTTCGACCCCTCACCGCTCTCATCCGCCCTAAGCACAGAGGCAGACCTGACGAAGCTACTGCTGATTTCGAAGCTTCCAAAGAAGCACTTGCTTCTGCCACACTCTTCTTAGTCCACCCCCAGGACTCAGCTCCGACAAGAGTTCAGGTAGATGCCTCCGATTTTGCTGTCGGAGGTGTTCTTCAGCAGCACCTGATCGGAGTGTGGTCTCTTCTCGCCTTTTTCTCTCGCAAGTTGCAACCTCCTGAAACACGCTACAGTGCTTTCGGGAGGGAGTTACTTGCGATGTATCTCGCTGTCCGTCATTTCCGCTACTTTCTGGAGGGTCGTGAGTTCCACATACTTACTGATCACAAACCACTTACCTTCGCTATGGTCTCCAGAAACGAACGGCACTCTCCTCGAGAAGCTCGTCACCTTGAGTATGTCTCACAGTTCACCACTGATGTCAGACATATTTCAGGTGTCGACAACTTCACTGCTGACGCTCTCTCCCGCATTGAAATCGACGCGATTTCAGCCTTACCCAACATCGACTACGACGCTATGGCAACGTGCCAGACTACTGAAGATCCTGCACTTCCACAAGACTCTTCTCTCAAGCTGGAGTGGCTCCAACTCCCTGGGATAGAGAAGAGACTTCTGTGCGATGTGTCTCAAGGTTCTCCTCGTCCTTTCGTACCTGCATCGTTCCGTAAGGCTGTCTTCCTCAATCTTCACTCGCTTTCCCACCCTGGCATTGAGGCTTCACGCAAACTGGTTGCTGCCCGTTTTGCGTGGCCTGATCTGAATGCCGACGTAGCAACTTGGTGTCGCACTTGTCTTCCCTGCCAGCGTTCTAAGGTCCACCGTCACACCAAGTCCCCTCTAGGCACTTTCTTACCCCCTGGTGCTCGCTTTGAACGTGTCCACATCGACATCGTTGGACCTTTACCTCCCTTCCAATTGGTGACCCTGGCAGAGTGACATGTGCCAATGGAGTGGCACAACGAACATCAACAAGCAACCATCAAATCAAGTTTCTTTTACTGGGCGCTACTCTGTTCGGTCATCCTGTGTCGCCTGTACCGTGCTTCTCACTGCAGGTGCGGACCAACTGCACGTAAAAGTACAGAGTGGTCGAAGCTTTCTCAGTGACCTTAATGTGTGCACACCTGGCTCTCACCTGACATCTACTCGCTCTACAACCGACGTCTCCTTCAAGGTCCGGAGAGCGGAGTGTACTCGCGGAATTGTCACTGGGGGGGAGTTCTGTGGCGTCTGAGGCAGGGAGCTGCTAGCCCCACTGATCCGGGAAGAAACGCCACTTTATCATGACAGCGCTTCAACTCTTCAACATCAAACATCCCTCTATTGAAGGTGGTTCTCAAGACAACTACTTACCTCCTCAATATATATATATATATATATATATATATATATATATATATATATATATATATATATATATATATATATATATATATATATATATATATATATATATATATATATATATATATATATATATATATGTAGAGTAACGCACTCGTTGCGATGAAATTACTTCCGATTGGGCTTAGGGTGTGTAGGGATTCTATGATAGTGCAGTGCATAATCGTTCGACTTTCTCTTGTGTGCTCAAATCCACACTCCACCTCTAGATAACATCTTAAAGACACCACCTTATATCCACATATCATATACACATACTTATATCCACACTCCTCTTCTAGACAACATCTTACATACACCTCTATCCCTTATATCCCTATGTGTGGGGGAGAAAGAATTGCACACAGCGTCTGTTCTGCGTATCGTAGAAGGTGACTAAATTGACAGTGATAGTTGGGTTGGCTGTCCACTACCACTTATCTTTTACCAGGAATGCTAATGCAGGCCTCGAAGAAGGTCGTGATAGCTTCAAGCGACCATCTATTTTTCGGCGAAAATGTATAAATCGTATGGACACAAGGAATGTCAGAGGAATAAATGAGGAGGAGAAGAGGAGAGAGGTGATATATGTATTTAGGAAGGGTAAATTTGATTTGCTCGCTGTGACCAAAACAAAGTTTAAAGGAAACGGTGAAAATGAGTGGTGTTGTGTGAAATATGTTTGTGTTGGTGTGGAAAGGAATGAGAGGGGGAGAGAAGGAATTGCATCTCTGATGAACGACATGTATTACAGAGCTATATTAGATTTTTTTGTGTGTGAGTACTAGAATTCTAATGGTTAAATTTAAGTTTGAAAAGGTCAATGTATGTGTGGTTGTGACACATGTTCCATCTGAGGGTAATGTTGAAGAGAGCGCGATTTTCTGGGATAATCTGAATGATGTTTTGGATGGGGTGAGTAGAAGCTTCAGATTGATTGTGTTGGTTGACCAAAATGGTTGGATAGGTGATCAAAAAAGGGATGGTATAACAGGCGGCTTTGGGTTGTCGGGAAAAAATGTGAATGGTAGGAAGATGATTGATTTATGTGATGAGAGAGGTATGTGTGTAAGTAATACTTTCTTTAAACACATGAGTATTCATAAGTATACTAGAGTTGGTGTAGGTTGAGATGGTATCGAAGTGAATAGTATGATTGATTTTGTGTTGGTGTAGAAGGAGATGTTGAAGTATGTGCTAGATGTTAAATCAGTGAGGGGGTTAGAAATGGGATTATCGGATCATTATGTTGTTTTATGAAAAATTAAGTTAGTTGGGGCTTGATGGAAAGGAAAGTGGCAGGAAGGAGGTGGGTAGAATTAAGAGTGAGAAGTTAAGTGAACAAGGTAATAAGGATAAGTATTTAAAAGCGCTTGGAAATAAATCAGTTGAATGTAAACAAGTTGAAACTGAACAAATCTGGAAGCAAGTTAAGGAAGCGGTTGTTAGTGGAAAAAAAGTAGGTGAATGTTCTAAAGTAGGAACAAGAATGTTAACAGTGAGTGGTGGAATGAAGAGCTGATGCAAGCAGTTAAAAGTAAAAAGAAGCGTAGTTAAATGTACTAAAACCCAATGATGAGGTCTCAAAAGGAAGATGTTTGGAATTATAATAGAGGGAAAAAGGAATTCTAAAGATGCATACGTAGGATTCGAGCATTCGGGTGGAAGACTGTTTCGTAAAGTGCTGATTGTAAAATTTAACCTGACGCGAAGATTCCAGGATTAACCGGCTGGTTACGTTTCTATTGCCGGGTTGTCCACTTGTTGTTCGGCGTTTATCCACAGAGTTTGAGTGTCTCCTTGCAATGATAGAAGCAATGTTTCATATACTATACAGTTTTTTATTGTATATATATATATATATATATATATATATATATATATATATATATATATATATATATATATATATATATATATATATATATATATATATATATATATATATATATATATATATATATATATATACATATTTATATATATATATTATATATATTAATTTTTTTTTATATATATATATATATATATATATATATATATATATATATATATATATATATATATATATATATATATTTATATATATATATATATATATATATATATATATATATATATATACGTGTAATGTAAATTTTATTGATTTAGTGTAGCGTTAGATTAGATTAGATTTATGGCTTAAAATAGTTTTATTGATGTTAAAATGCAGGAGCTTTTATGTGAGGGAGGGATGTTTAATTAATGTGAATTTTTTTTTATATTTCCCTGTAGCATAGAACTCAAACAGAAAAAGAATCCCTGTTACTGTATTGCTGACTTAGGTAACTATATATATATATATATTATTATTATATATAGTATATATATGAAATATATATATATATATATATATATATATAGTGAGTTATTATTATATATATATATATATATATATATATATATATATATATATATATATATATATATATATATAGTTAAAGATATATATATATATATATATATATATATATATATACATATATATATATATATATATATATATATATATATATATATATATATATAAGAGTTATATATATATATATATAGAGTAGTATATATATATATATATATATATATATATATATATATATATATATCAGTGACGTAGTTAAGGGGGCAGGGTACGTAGCTCCTACCCAATATTTTTGAAGTCTTTTAATAAAATAAATTGAATGGTAAAGTTAACTAAAATTATACCAATTCATATGTAAGAGAAAAAAGAAAATGATTTATAAAATAAATTTAAAGAAAAACAACTACTTTAGCAACAACAATTATAATAATTAAATTAATTTTGGAAATTCTTCTTCTATTATGTTCTTAAAGTAAAATTCTAAGCTATAAGCGTAAATAATAGATCTTCATATTTGATATAATATTATATTGGGTCATGCCAGGCATCATACCTGCTGTACGCCTGAAAAGATAAGAAAATTCACGGTACGAAAATCTTCGCTCACTTCCCATGAAAATGTACGAATAAATTTGCAAATGCGAAAGAATTCTTCTCTCCATATATATATATATATATATATATATATATATATATATATATATATATATATATATATATATATATATATATATATATATATATATATATATATATATATATATAAAACAACTTCCTACCCAAGTATAATTTTCAAGGTACGCCACTGGATATATATATATATATATATATATATATATAGAAAGAATATATATATATATATATATATATATATATATATATATATATATATATATATATATATATATATATATATATATATATATATATATATATATATATATATATATATATATAAGAATATATATATATATATATATATATATATATATATATATATATCACAAAATCCCCTATTTTACCCTAACATATTTTAGGAAAAATTTTACTTTACCCTACCGAGTTTTTGTTGAGGTGTGGAGCTCAAAAAATATATAAAGAGGTTTTAATTTGTCCTTTTTTATTTTCATTTTATTCTCTTCATTGTCGTTTCTTTTGTCTCTTTGTTGTGTATCATTAAACTTATTTAATCATTAACATAATTTTATCGCTTATTATTTTTATATTTAGGATGTTATTTATTATGAAAGGTTTTCAAGACGTTTTGTGTGAATTTGTGGAAGATTTTGATCTAAAGTGTTTTTTATTAATATTAAATCATTTATTGAAGCATATATATATATATTGAAGCGGGCAATGAAAACGCTAGAAAGCGTTTTTGTCGATAAATGCGAAACGGTATAAACACTCATCGAACTGAACGAAGCATTTG
>JABUQX010058944.1:20000-38570 GCA_015478945.1 Trachelipus rathkii | reverse complement strand
GAACCCAGCCGCCCTTGTTGAATCTATATTAATCTTGTCTAGACTCTGTTCCTGTTTTTGTCTTCACTGTTTTGTTTTCCTCTGTTTATGCTCAGATTTGAAGCGATTTTGACTCAGCTGGTTGAATTGAATACTTGTATGATTTGCCAAAGATCATTTTGGCAGATTGTCATCAAGGCTTGGTTTGTGTTTTAATCTCCAATACGCTGGAATACAATCCTTAACTTCTACCTTGACTGTTTCATTATGATTCATGTTGATTTATTACTATTTAATTATCACCCTTTTATTAATTTATTGTTAAGGACTCTGGTTCCTGTTTTTTGTCTTCAGCTTTTTTGGTTTCCTCTGGTTTAACTGGCTCAGAATTTGAAGTACAAATTTCGACTCCAGTTTTTGAATTTGGAAGACTTGGTTCCGAATTTGCCAAAAGACAAGTTTTTGGACAGGGGTTGCTTCTTACTCAAGGCTTTCTTTTCTTCATTATTCAGATCTCCAATACTCTGGGTAATTTCCGCAATCTCTAACTTTGACTTTACTGTTTCATTTGATTCACTTGTTGATTTCACAATGGAAAACCCAGCCTCAACTTTTGAATCTATTGTTAATTTATTTGTTAAGGACTCTGGTTTCTGTTTTTTGTCTTCAGCTTTTTTTGTTTCCTCTGGTTTAACTGGCTCAGAATTTGAAGCAGAAATTTCGACTGAAGCTTTTGAATTTGAAGTACTTGATTCCAATTTTTCCAAAGACAAGTTTTTGGACAGGGGTTGCTCCTTACTCAAAGCTTTCTTTTCTTCTTTATTCACATCTCCAATACTCTGGGTAATTTCCACAACCTCTAACTTTGACTTTACTGTTTCATTTGATTCACTTGTTGATTTCACAATGGAAGACCCAGCCTCACCTTTTGACTCTATTATTAATTTATTTGTTAAGGACTGTGGTTCATGTTTTTTATCTTCAGCTTTTTTTGTTTCCTCTGGATTAACTGGCTCAGAATTTGAAGCAGAAATTTTGACTGAAGCTTTTGAATTTGAAGTACTTGATTCTGATTTGCCAAAAGACAAGTTTTTGGACAGGGGTTGCTCCTTACTCAAGGCTTGCTTCTGTTCTTTACTCACATCTCCAATACTTTCAGTAATTTCCACAATCTCTAACTTTGACTTTCCTGTTTCATTTGGTTCACTTGATGATTTCACAATGGAAGACCCAGCCTCACCTTTTGACTTGATTATTAATTTATTTGTAAAGGACTCTGGTTCCTGTTTTTGATCTTCAGCTTTTTTTGTTTCCTCTGGTTTAACTGGCTCAGAATTTGAAGCGGAAATTTCGACTGCAGCTTTTGAATTCGAAGTACTTGATTCTGATTTGCCAGAAGACAAGTTTTTGGACAGGGGTTGCTCCTTACTCAAGGCTTGCTTTTGTTCTTTATTCACATCTCCAATACTCTGGGTAATTTCCACAATCTCTAACTTTGACTTTACTGTTTCATTTGATTCACTTGTTGATTTCACAATGGAAGACCCAGCCTCACCTTTTGAATCTATAATTAATTTATTTGTTAAGGACTCTGGTTCCTGTTTGTCTTCAGCTTTTTTGTTTTTTTCTGGTTTAACTGGCTCAGAATTTGAAGCATACATTTCGACTGCAGCTTTTGAATTTGAAGTACTTGATTCCAATTTTTGCAAAGACAAGTTTTTGGACAGGGGTTTCTCCTTATTCAAGGCTTGCTTTTGTTCTTTATTTACATCTCCAATACTCTGGGTAATTTCCACAATCTCTAACTTGGACTTTCCTGTCTCATTTGGTTCACTTGTTGATTTCACAATGGAAGACCCAGCCTCACTTCTTGAATCTATTATTAATTTATTTGTTAAGGACTCTGGTTCCTGTTTTTTATCTTCAGCTTTTTTTGTTTCCTCTGGATTAACTTGCTCAGAATTTTCAGAATTTGAAGTACAAATTTCGACTCCAGTTTTTGAATTTGAAGAACTTGGTTCCGATTTGCCAAAAGACAAGTTTTTGGACAGGGGTTGCTCCTTACTCAAGGCTTGCTTCTGTTCTTTATTCACATCTCCAATACTCTCGGTAATTTCCACAATCTCTAACTTTGACTTTTCTGTTTTATTTGGTTCACTTGATGATTTCACAATGGAAGGCCCAGCCTCACCTTTTGACTTGATTATTAATTTATTTGTAAAGGACTCTGGTTCCTGTTTTTGATCTTCAGCTTTTTTTGTTTCCTCGGGTTTAACTGGCTCAGAATTTGAAGCGGAAATTTCGACTGCAACTTTTGAATTCGAAGTACTTGATTCTGATTTGCCAGAAGACAAGTTTTTGGACAGGGGTTGCTCCCTACTCAAGGCTTGCTTCTGTTCTTTATTCACATCTCCAATACTCTGGGTAATTTCCACAATCTCTAACTTTGACTTTCCTGTTTCATTTGGTTCACTGGTTGATTTCACAATGGAAGACCCAGCCTCACTTTTCGACTTTATTATTAATTTACTTGTTAAGGACTGTGGTTCCTGTTTTTTATCTTCAGCTTTCTGAACAATTTTTGTATCAGTTGTATTTACTTTTTCAGGTTTACTTAGAGCACTTGTTGATTTTGAAGTAGTATTAATTTCACCTTCAGCCTTTGAGTCTGAAGTATCAGGTTTAGACTTCTTCAATAACAAACTCTTTGATAAGGATTCAGATTTATTGATAATTTGTCTCCGAACTCTACTACCATGAGTATTCTGAACAATTTCCTCAGTTTTAGGATTTTTTACTGGTGTTGAGGTTTTGCTGCGTGTTTCTCTTTTAAAGTCCTCACTGACCTCCGCAGATATATTTGAACATTTATCACGAATTGATAATATTCTATTACATATTTGTTTCCGAACAAAAGGAAAAGTGGAAAGCGGTGCAAATGAAACTCCATCCTCATCTAAATCACCTGCTTCGATCTGAAAATTATGTATAATTTTTACACTGAAAATATAATGAATCATCTATTACTAAAAAGTAACTTATAATTAAACATATAGCACAGATAATAATCATTTAATCACTCCAGCACAAGAATATGATTCAAATATAAATATTAAGCTTAGCTCACTAAAGTGGGATTAGAATTTCATTAAAATGTAATCTAAATATTCCATTTATTGGATTTATTTCCCTCTACACCAATGTATCATCGACAAATATAATGCATTTCATCTAAAATCCTGTCTTAATTAACCACTTTCTCAAGGGATCTCCAACTGCCATTCTGATAAATTTGTTAATTTTTTTAAAGTTTGTAATGTAATAATTTCACTATTTTCCAATTTTCTCAGTACAAGTTAACCCAACCCATTTGCCTGAGGTTCAAACACTCTTTACTTCCCAATTCCAATATAGCTATCCTTTACACAATTGTCATAATTTGAGTGTAACTATGCACCCAATCTCTATTCTCAAAGGATATTCTCATTACTAAGGATTAATTCCTTCCAGGGTTGGTGATTTTTTTGATTTTTTTAAATCAAAAAAATCAAAATATCAATGATTTTTTTGATTTTTTTTATTTATTTGATTTTTTTGATTTTTTCAGGCACATTGCCTTTTTAAATATTTTGATAAAATTATTAAATAATCCTAATTATTACCTAATTAATAAGTTAAGTAAGTATGATATAGCGTCGGGCGGGGTGACGTGGACCACTTTAGGTATAACTTCGTCTCCCGACTCTCCCCTAATGCACTTTTTGGAAATTTTTTTTTTTGTAAATCACGGCCCTATAGTCGGGCATAAGCACACAAAAAAATAATAATGTAATTCTAATAATAAAAGTTTTATTAAAGTTTGAATAACGCCGAGTCAGCCCGACCGTGGAGGGGTGAAGCGGACCACCATTGAGGGGTGACTCGGACCATCTGTTTAAATTCGTCTTTTACGGATAATTTCAATTTTATTTTTACTTAATATATATAATAATTATTTATCATATTAAAATTCGTAATAAGTAATAAAAATGTCAATAATGATAAATAAAATACGAATATAAATAAGGTGGTCCGATTCACCCCTCTCCGCCCAAAAATTTTGACACTTTTTTGAACTCGTTTTTTTTATTAAAATTTCATTTTTTAAAAAAATTTTCACTTAATATAAGTAACTTTTTATTACATTTAAATTAATTATACGTAATAAAAATGTCAATAATAATACGTAAAATACGAAAAACAATGGTGGTCGGCCACCCCTCCATCAATTTTTACGGCGGGGTGAATCGGACCCAGTTAGGCCCCGTTTTTTGCCACTAATACTGCTTGGATCAAAAATTTACTTTGCCAGTTTAAAGCCGTTAACATACTCGAGTGTATCCACTGAAAAATAATTAAAATCGATCCACAATTTTTCATTTTATAACGAAGTTAAAAAAAATCATTTTTCAAAAGTGAAGTTCTATTGAAGGAAATTTTGTACCCTAATTTCTAACATTTTTTTAAAAATATAAAAACTTTCTAGAATTAAATATGATCTAAATAAAACTTGTAGTACTACCGCGATGAGCTATAAAATGAGCAGAAATTTTTTTTTTTTTTTTTTTATTATTTATTTTATTTAGAGTGGACCGAATCACCCCCTCCTAAGGCGGGACACAGTGTCACCGCCCGACGCTAATTATTTAGTTTAATTAAGTTATTTAAATTATATATATATATATATATATATATATATATATATATATATATATATATATATATATATATATATATTATATATATTTATATTTATATATTTATATATATATATATATATATATATATATATATATATATATACAATGTATAATATCTGAGAAATCTAATTTTATTTATTTCTTTATTGAAAATAATTTGAAACTACATTGATGAATTTGCTTATTATATAAATGAAATATACTTATCATTAATCAGATGATAACTAGTAATAATTATTAATTTAGAAACAAAAAATTTGCCTAAAAATAAAAAATAAAAAAATCAATGATTTTTTTATTTCTTTGATTTTTTAGGCACAAATTGCCTTTTTATTATTATTATGATAAAATTAGTAAATAATCCTAATTATTACCTAATTAATAATAGGTTTAGTAAGTATAATTATTATTTAGTTTAATTAAGTTATTTAATTTAATAATATCTGAGTAATCTAATTTTATTTATTTCTTTATTGAAAATGATTTGAAACTACATTGATGAATTTGCTTATTATATAGATGAAATATACTTACCATTAATCAGGTGATAACTAGAAATAATTATTAATTTAGAAAAAAAAATTTGCCTAAAAAATAAAATAAAAATAAAAAAATCAATGATTTTTTGATCTTTTTATTTCTTTGATTTTTTTAGATAAAATTAGTAAATAATCCTAATTATTACCTAATTAATAATAAGTTTATAAGTATAATTATTATTTAGTTTAATTAAGTTATTTAAATTATATATATATATATATATATATATATATATATATATATATATATATATATATATATATATATATATATATATATATATATATATATATATATATATATAATATATATATATAGCTATATATATATATATATATAACCTTATATATATATATATACTCGTATAAAGTATCTATGTAATCTAATTTTATTTATTTCTTCATTGAAAATCATGAAACTACATTGATGAATTTTAACTTATTATATATGAAAGATATATATATATGCCGTATATATATAACTTATATATACTATATATATAACCAACCTTATATATATATACTGCTGCTCTTTAACAATAACATATAACGCTAACAAGATACATAGATGTACTAGAGTTATAATATATGTAATGTATATATTTAAATTTTATATATATATATATATATATATATATATATATATATATATATATATATATATATATATATATATATATATATATATATATATATATATATATATATATATAAATATAGATGAAATATACTTATCATTAATCAGGTGATAACTAGGAATAATTATTAATTTAGAAAAAAAAATTAGTCTAAAAAATCAAAAAAATCAATGATTTTTTATTTTTTTATGCACAAATTTCCTTTTATTATTATTTTGATAAAATTAGTAAATAATCCTAATTATTACCTAAGTAATAATAAGTTTATAAGTATAATTATTATTAAGCTTAATTAAGTTATTTAAATTAAATATATACTGAATATCTGATTAATCTAATTTTATTTATCTTTATTGAAAATGATTTGAAACTATATTGATGAATTTGCTTATTATATAGATGAAATATATTTATCATTAATCAGGTGATAACCAGTAATAATTATTAATTTAGAAAAAAAAAATTTTGCCTAAAAAAATCAAAAAAATCAAAAAAATCATGATTTTTTCATAAAAAAATCAATTAATTATAACTATGCACCAAATCAATGCTCAACCCTGATTCCTTCTAATTCTATATTTTTCTTTTCGCTTTTTAAGCTCCATGTGTGAAACCCTAAACAAGGTGAGATACATTCACTACCACTCTTAATGGATCTGAGATGGTAGAAAAACTTAGCATAAGGAAATGGATGTCAAATGCATTACAAACCAAGTAAAAGATATACACAATATCAAGGGTTAATAGAATAATTTTCAATATAGAGCTCAAACCAAAAACTTAGAAACTTTTCTCCAATTTTGCTAAATAATAAGTAATACTTTCTTCAAATACAAGAGTATTCACTTTGAATCATGCGAATGCTTTCTTCTCAAGATTACACTATGTACATTTTCAATATTTTCTGCATTAATCATTGCATCAAAATAACACCCTAACCCTTCTTCATCTTAGTTTTTTTTAAAAACTCTTTAGAAAGATTTCCTTTCTAATAATAGTTAGATATCCAACTTGACACACTTTTAATCTTGACCTTTGCAACTAACAGCATAGCTATATATACTTTGGCACTTTATTACCCACTTATACATATATATATATATATATATATATATATATATATATATATATATATATATATATATCTTACTATATATATATATATATATATATATATATATATATATATATATATACTATACTATATATATATATATATATATATATATATATATATATATATACTATATATATAATGAGGGATAATACCCGAACAGAATTTTGCTTCCGGCCAGAACAGGTTTCAGAACCTTGGAAAAGTTCGGCCGGAACAGACTTTAGACTTCAGTCACACCTTACAATTTACTTAAAACTTGTCTGATAACAAGTGGAGTCTCTCTAGAAGTATCTGGCAACTTGTCATTATCCATACTGTGAGCTCTTAGTTTCTAAGCCAAAATTTGGATAAGCGGATCAATAAATTTATTAAGTAAAATAAGAATATTATATAAAGTTCTACAGGTCTTCAAAGTTTAAAAGCTTTTTTCAGAAGCGGGTGTGTTTGAGGATTAGAGATGACGTTTAACTCCACAACATGGAGAGGAACTTATTTTTCTACACCTCAACATATATATATATATATATATATATATATATATATATATATATATATATATATATATATATATATACTATTATATATATATATATATATATATATATATATATATATATATATATATATATATATATATATATATATATATATATATATATATATATTTATATATATATATATATACAAAATATACAGTATATATATATATATATATATATATATATATATATATATATATATATATATATATATATATATATATATATATATATATATATATATATATATATATATATATATATATATATATATATATATATATATATATACTTTCATATACAGTATATATATATATATATATATATATATATATATATATATATATATAATATAATATATATATATATATATATATATATATATATATATATATATATATATATATATATAAAAATAGGTAGTTTATATATATATATATATATATATATATATATATATATATATTTCACATGGATTTATCTGTTCAAGTCATATATGAAAAACAAAATTTGTGATATCTATTTTCTTCTTCATTTATCAATTTTTCTTTTCAGATAAAATATATTATTTTTCTCACGTACGCTCCAGAACTCATTTTATCACGTATTCAAAGTCCTATTAACTATTTACTTTTCCTATCATATTTATTTTTCAACTTTCCTATCACTTGAAACTGAAGCTCGAATCATCCCCTCTCTTCCACCCCCTATTTTTCACCCCCGAGATAATCTCTTGTTCCTTTCAAAATTCTTATTCTGACGCCTGATGCTCTGCCGTATAGTCGCCTCTCTTTTAAACACAGTTACCTCATTTTGTGAATTTCCGGTAAGTTTTGAAATTTGTTTGAATTTATAAAACTATTTTTACTCGCAAACATAACTTCTACATTTTTCCATCGTAATAATTATTGCCGTTGAAATTTTTGAAAAGATCGTCTGAATTTAAATTTTTTTTAAAGATTTAATTTCCTTATTTACATTTTAATGAAACTGGGAGTTTTGGACTCAATTTAACCAAACTCTTTGATATTTATTTTCTTGTGTTTTCCCCCAGCTGTTACATAAACTTCCTCCCAAACTCCAAAGAAAATATATTATTTTCGCTCCAGATTCGTGTTCAATTTTTTTATATTTTTTTTCACTTGTGATCCTTACCTAGTTCCATCTTTTCTATGTAAAGTTTTTGGTGAAATATTTCCTGGCCTTTTTAAGTTTTATAAAATAGTCATGAGAGCCACGTTAATAATAATAATAATAATAATAATAAGGATGATGGTAGTACTAACATAAATAAAGAATGATAAGAACTGCGAAAATAATGAAAATAATAATAAGAAAAAAAAATTATATTAATAATAATAATAATAGAAATGGTGATAATACTGATGATGATAATAATAATAATAATAATAATAATAATAATAATAATAATAATAATGAGAATTTTCGCACTAGCTCTTGGACTTTGTTTGTTTCATATTTTATAAAAAGAAAAATTTTGCAACCCTAAAGAATATTACGCAAATCTCTCCCATTTTTTTTTCCCATTTGTCATTTTTTTAGCTCTCCACCCTCGGGATTTGAACATACCCCTCGCTATTTGGAAATCAAATTTTTAACATATAATATAACATACACTCCCTACACTTCAACCACCAGAACATTCTCAACTTACAATTTATTTTTGAAAAATTTAAAAATAATTTTTAAAGTTTCTTGGCTCCTTTTTTTATTTGTTGTTACTAAACTCATTTTAATTTTTCATAGGACCAAGAATAGTTTTTGACAATATGTAAAATTTTCTAATTTTTGTATTAAAATTTGGGTTTTAATAGTCAAATTTTGTGAATCTGTTTTAAAAGATTTTTTTTAATTTCTGTTGAAGATTGTGCCAAAAATTTTTAGAAAAACTAGTTAAAGGAATTTTTAACAAAAATCAGCTTATGGGATGAAATAAATTTTTGTATGCTCCTTTTCGTTATGATTTTATTAATTTTTTTATGTCTTTTTAGGCACCTTATATTGGATTATATCTTCATTGATTGTGTAAAATAAAAATATTCTGATCGAGTTGGACGTTATCAATTTACCTTCCGAGGCCTAAACCCTTATTTGCCCACACAAGATTTTTTTTATGGGCAAAGTGGAGACCTTGCAAGTGGTGTTTTTGTTGAAGCTGTAGTCTCAAAGCTGAAGTGTATATCGCTGTGTGAAAGCGACTCCCATTGGTGAAATTGGAAACACGGAGCACTCTCTCCAACGCAGGTGTCGGGATTCACTTCTTTTGAGGTTACTACGACTAACGGTATTGCATCTTTTTCACTCTTTTTTTAAAAAATTTTTTAAAGTCAGAATTTTTTGAAAAATTTTCATTCTCAAATTTGAAATTTTTAGCCCATTAAATTCAAAATTTCAATTTCATTAACTCTCTAACAAACCATTATTTTGGGCTATTGTTTTTGCTTAATCCTCATTCTCCCCACTAATAACTAATATGGCAGGTGAGGATGAAACCACCCCAAACTCTCAGGCTCAGCCTATTGCAACCATAACACAGGTTACGAAGCCCGAGTTGCTTCTTGAAGGGCGTATAGATGGCAAGTGGGTAGGCCCTAGTTTGCTCTCGGTTAGCTCAGGCGCAAAACCAGATCTCCAACGACCCTAAATCAGAGATTCGCAGGTTTTTGAATGCCTACCCAGAGCTTTTTAAAGTGACAACTTTAGATGACTTTTTAACCCGGTTGAAAGCTTGCATTTTCCCAGACAAGGCTCTTTCCCCCTATGATGCCATGCAACGTATACGAAATTTTCGCTGGTCTGAATCCGACTCCTTCAGCGCGGCTGTTCTCTCTCTCCAGCAGCTTTATTCAGATTTCTATACTACACTCGCCAAACGTGACGCTTCCTACAAGCCTGATGACAAAATTATTACCGCCACAGCTTTCTGCCATTTGTTCACATTTCTTCCCGAAAAACCCGAGATTTATAGAAGGGATTTCAAGAAATTCCACAACCCTGATTTGGATCTCCACGATCAAATAAACAACTTGTTAGAGAAGTCCGAAGGCCGCTTGCATGACCCTATCCGTAATGTGATGCCTCAGCCCAATATCCACTTTCAAAAAACGGCATCTATTCCCCAAAAATCACAAAATTTTGGCCAGAGGCAGGATATTCAGCACTCACCCCGCAATTTTCAACCTCGTAATTTTAATAATCGTTCAAAACCGCAGGCTCCTCTTCATCAAAATCGTCACTTTCCTCAACCCCAGAGGCCTGCCGTGTGCTTTAACTGCGAGAGAGGAGGGCACTCGACTTCCTATTGCCCTTTCAACCCATATTGCCGAAAATGTTCTTCAAATCACAAGAGGGGTTCCACCGCTCAATGTAAGGACTCTCGATGGAATCCTAATGATCCACACACCCCGTTGAAGCATGTCCCAATCACTGACAAAATAAAGCAAGACATTATACAAAATAGATGGAAGGGCTCCGGAATTTTTAGACCTTCTTACATTGGAGTTAAACCTCAATCCAGAGCTCCTAATTTTCAAAGAACTCAACCAGATCGCAACAATTCCTGGAGACGAAATCACACTTCATATACTCAAATGGTAGAGCCCTCAAATGTTTACGACTCCACTCCTGAAGACCAATATGAAGAAAACTACTATTATGACGAGGAAACTGATGGTCTTTATGATGCTCAGCAGCAGGATTTTTAAAAATTAGGAGGGCAGAACACCTATCTAATTCTTCCCTCCGAAAGCATAATGTTAAATTTTCTTCAGATGTTTTTGATCCTAATTTTACTTTTCACTCAAATGTTCACACTCTTTTTACACAGATCAATTCCAACAGCGAGGTAGTTTTCTCAAATAGTAATGTTGCAAAGCCTCTAAATAATTCTCTTTTTAATATTAATAATATTTTTGATTTTAATACTAACTCTCATGCATGCCTCAGTAATGATATAACTTTGAATGATAGCATTTCTAGCGCTGACTTAAAATTTGTAGGGTTAGGTTTTCATGACTCCGCTGTGTTGGAAAATGATGTAACTCTTTTTCAGCCCGGAAACAGAAAAGCAGTAGACATGTCAAAGTGTATTAAGCTAAAGGAAGATCATATTGAACATTCCCCGTTGGGAGAGTACAATTTGAATCTTTCACTTACCAAAACTCTTTTATCTTCCCAAAGTTTTATTAAAAATTTCCAGATTAACGATGAGTATGGACCAGATTCGCGAGCCACAGATATTGCCGAGGTGAACAGAGATGGGGCAGAGGCAAACTCCAAGAGCGAGGTGTATTTAAAGCAGTTCCAAGTTGGTGTTAAAAGCTCAAGCGCAGATGAAATTGAAGATGGTAAAAATGGTGAAGTTTTCAATGGTGATGTTGGATTTGAGGTTAAGTCACACATATCTTTGAATATGGAGTTTACAGAGGATAGAAATTTGGAAGGTAGGAGTATAAATTGTTTTTCTTATGATAGGCCACACGATTTAGCTATAGAAGATAGTGTGGATATTGAGACGAGTAGATTATTTTATAGCACTGATAGTAATAGTGGTTGTTCCACAAACACATTTGGAAAGCAGATGGCTCTCGCGCCTATAGATCACTTGCCCAGTAATGGATTGAGCTTCGCATTTAGTGAACAGGTGAGAGCAGACGCGGAGGTGAAACGTAGCAAGGAGGTGAGATTAGATATGCCAGAGGGGCATGATATGATGAATATGGAGGCGCTCGTAGCTATAGAGCATAGGTATGAAGGTGCACGGCCCTCATTCAATCGTTACAGACGGAAGAGAAGAGTTAGTAGTAATGACAAAATAGGTAGAAGACATGCTTACGCCACTGACATTAGTAAAATATTTTACTCTAAATTAAATGGAAATACATTAGATAATGAAACTATTCCTACTGGTTTATATAGGAATAACTTATTAGGAAATATTTCACCTAACTCTTCACATATTTTACTTCCTTCCACGTTTCCTTTTAACAATTTTTTACCTTTTGATTCTCACATTAACTCTCGCTCTTTTGAATATTTGATTAGTAGTTTTAATGTATCCCCAAAGTTAACTTCCTCCTCTCATAATGATTTTGTTTTTTTAAATACCCCAAATATTGAATCACAGGGAACTGACCAGATTTCTATAAATAATTTCTCTGATTCTTTTGTCACTTTTAATGAAGCTATTTTAACCACTCCCCATCAGTCTTCTGTTTCTTTAGCCTCAGACGAAACTTTTAAATCTCCCTCTCCCTCTCCAGAGGCACTTCCAGCTCCTACTTTTTCGTCTTTTTCTTCTCACCCACTACCTAAAACGGAGTCCCGGCTTCCCCTGTATCCCAATGATTTCACTCTTCCCTCTACTCCTACAGCTCTTCAACAAGAGCTGACATTTTCTTCATCTTTTACAAATGACACAAATTTGGCAGTAGATGTAGACGATATCTCTCACCCTTTGATTGGCCCAGCTTATTTTCTCAACTCGCATATATCATTCGATACTTACACTTTAGAGAATAAACGCTTTTTAATCGACTCGGGATCTAATTCGAGTTTGGCCAGACGATCTCTTATTTTAGAATTAGAAAACAAATTTTGTATTAATATACCACTTACTAAAACACCGATCACTTTGAAGTCCATCACTGGAGATGTTTTTGATCAGCTTGGGACATCGATTTTCAATTTACACATTAAAAACGTAGTTGTACCCATAAATTTCATTGTCGTCGATGATTCACTTTGTGGTTTTCAAGCAGATTTTCTTTTGGGAACTAATTTTCTAACTCTACCTAATATACGTTTTGAGGCGCATAAAAATACTATAGCTGTTTTGTCTGACACTGCCTACATTTCAATGCCTCTTACACCCATCTATCCCCAGCGCCAAAGCAGTCCCACACCAGAGGTACACCACAACACATCTTTACCTCTTTATCATAATGAAACTAGCTTTGTTAATGATTTATTAATCGATACTGACACAAGGTATAACCTCTCTGTTATTGAAAATGTCACCCTTGATCCCTACTCTAAGACAACTTTATCTGTCAAAGCTCTATCTTTGGCGAACACCCCCCCTCCTGATAAACTAATTTTGACTTCTGAAAAGGCTTTTCTTCATAGTTTTCTCTTCATAGGTGGTGTTATGAGCTCGGTTAATAAAGGTCACGTTCTTTTGGATATTATAAATATGTCAGCAGCACCTCACACGCTGCAAACAAATACTTTTTTGACTATCGCCAATCCTCTTTTCGCTCTTGACTCTCCTTTGGACACTTCACATGTCAATGTTGCTTCCTCGTCTAAAGGTTTAACCCCGCCCCAACTTCGTAAAGCTTATAAAGAAATTATTCAAGAGTCTTTCAAAAACGAGGAAGATGAGTGCGCAACACTCACTGCTCCAGAGCAACTGGAAAATTTGTTAGATCTTCTCATGGACTACAAGGATATAATCGCTTTGGAAGAGGATGAAGTTCCTATTTGTCCCCTAACGAAGTTTAGTGTTACACTGAAAGAAGACGCACCAAAGGTATTATACCGTCCTCAGTATAGACTCCCCCACCGCTACCTCAAAGAAATTGAGCAGTGGGTGGAGGACTCGCTGGACAAAGGATATATTCGACCCATCTCCAGCCCTCATAGCGCTCCTCTCCTAGTGATTCCAAAAAAAGGATCTGCAACTAACCGTATTGTTGCAGACTATAGACTTCTCAATTCTCATACTATCCTTTCGCGCTTCCCCCTTCCATGTATTTCGGACATTTTAAGTTCTCTAGGAAACAGCTCCTTCTTCACAGCTCTGGACTTAAAGTCGGGCTATACCTGCATTGAAATCGAAGAGGAGACACAACCGCTCCTCGCTTTCAGAACAACAAGGGGTCAATATACACCTACGAGATTAAATTTTGGATTAGCAAATGCTCCTTCCTGTTTTGCAAATCTAATGGAACTCGCTTTGCATCATCTATTAGGTGACGCCTGCAGAGTTTTTCTTGACGACGTTCTTATCATGGGAACATCTCTAGAAAATCACCTAGAAAATATAAAGAAAGTCTTCGATTCTTTCCGCAAAAACAGGCTTAAAATGAAACTTTCAAAGTGTAAGTTTTTAAGGACCTCTCTCCTTTTTCTCGGTTTTAAAATCTCCAAAAATGGGATATCCCCAGATCCTCTAAAACTCAAGACTCTCACAGGGTTCAAACCCCCAACAAACGTCTCAGAAACGCGGTCTCTTCTTGGTTTTCTAACTTATTTTTCTCATTTATTACCCCATTACTCCCAGACTGTTAAACCTATTACACAACTCATAAAGAAAAATAGCACATTTTTCTGGGGACCTGAACAAAATAAGGCGTTCGAAATACTTAAAAACGAACTCTTATTGCAACCGCAGTTGTGCTATCCCGATTATGACAAACCTTTCTTCATAAACACGGATGCTTCTAATGTTGCTCTGGGAGCCGTTCTATTTCAAATGGATGATAACAATAAAGAGAGACCTCTCTCCTTTATCTCTAGATCTCTTTCTAAAGCTGAAACAAATTACCATACCTTGGAATTGGAAGCTTTAGCAATTGTTTTCGCATTACGCAAATTCCGTAACACGATCTTCGGTTACGAGGTTACGATTATTACCGATAATCAGCCTCTAATCCACCTCATCAGACATAGACAACTCTCTGGAAGACTTGAAAGGTGGAATCTCTTTATACAACATTTCAATCCCACGATTGTTTATAAGCAAGGAAAATTAAATATAATACCTGATTACTTGAGTCGCAACCCTCCCCCCCTCACACATACCTTTGCGCAAAATACAATTTTGCCAACCACACGCTTCCATCTCACTAAGGAAAACTTCGTCAAAGAACAAAGAGCGTGTCATAGATTAAAAGCTCTTTATGATTTCGCGAAGCCTCTTATCTCCCATAATAAACCTCTGCAGCAGCAAGACATTTCTGCAGATACATTTCCCCACGTCCTCATTGACGACATTCTTCATTATGACACGCAAAATGGCGCATTTTTTTATCCAGATCCCAGACTCCATGATCCACTCAATTATCGAATTCAACCACGACTCTCTCCCAGCCGGACACTGTGGTGTGGACAGAACGGTATATAGGATCAGGGAAAAATATATATTCCCGAGACTATACACACTGGTGAAGGAATATTGCAATACTTGCACCTCCTGCCAAAAGGTAAAGGGTAACAAACCTAAAAATGCCGAAATCAAATCGTACCCCATCCCTTTCGAGCCGTTCTCGAAGATCCACCTCGATATCCTTGGCCCATTGCCAACCTGCAAGGAAACTAAGGCGAAGTATATCTTGGTAATGAAGGACAGTCTCACGAGATACGTGGAACTTGTCCCTCTCATTCAGCACACCGCAAAGGACATTGCTCACGCACTTCTGGAAAGGATTATATGCCGTCATAGCTGCCCTCAAATTATTTTGAGTGACCGCGCCCCAGAGATGACTTCTCAGTTTCTAAAGGAAATTTGCAAACAATGGAAGATCAAGGCTGTTAACATCGTTGTTAGGCATCCTTCTAGCAACAGTTTGGCGGAGAGAGCCATGTTGCAGATTGCTAACCACCTCCGTCATTATGTAAACTCCAACCATAATGACTGGGGTAAATTAATTCCTTTCACTCAGATTGCTATTAATTCTACTTTTAATTCCTCTATAGGTTGTACTCCACATTTTCTTTTATATACATACAACAAAAGACTTCCTTGGGATCTCCCAAATTATATTTCTCCTTTTACTAAAGGTTCCGAACCATCTAAACCTATTCATGAATACGTCAAAGATCTTGCAGAAAGAGCGAATCTCATTCGAGACCAAGCTCGTGACCATCTTTTGCAAGAAACAAATACACAAATGCTTAAACAACATAGAAAGGCATCTTCAACACCAATTAGAGTTGGTGATTATGTTTTCGTGTTGGACGTAAAGAAACCCGGGCAGTCACCAAAGCTTTTCCCCAAATGGTGCGGCCCCTTTCAAGTTAAGCAGTTGGTACATTTCAATAAATTACTTTTGCAGTGTTTACAAACATCTAAAACATTCATCGTCCATAGGGACAATATTAAGATAACAAAACTTAGAGCTGAAAGTGTACCTATCTCCTCCGCAAACCCCAAAGTCGACCCTCCCCCTCCTAAAGACCCACCGTCTCAAGAACCACCTCCTAAAACCTCTCAACTAGCTAAACCTTCTTCCCCTCCTTCTTCCTCTGCTATTCCTCATACTATCTATTTCCAAAGACAGCTCCCTCCTTCATTGCAAACCCCTCCACCGATTCCTTTACCACCTCCTTCCTTGTCCCCACCTCCTTCTTCTTCTCCTCCTTCATCTCCTTCTCCTCTTCCTTCACACCCTCCTTCCCCTCTTCCAGCACCATCTCTTCCATCGCCCCCTCCTCCTTGCTCAATCCCCAACCTCCTCCCACGCTCACTGCCACCTCCAAGATCCAATTTTCTTTTCTTCCCCTTTTCCCCATCCTTCCTAGAGGTTAAATTTTAAAGGTTTTCCTCTACCCACACCCCAACCTTCTATCTTTCGACCGAATTCTCATTTCCCCATCTCAACTTCCAGCATCAGGTTCTCGATCTCCCCCCCCCACCTGGTCTACCCCCAAAATGTCACTTCAAAGTTGCTCACCCTACCCCGATTCCTAAACCTCCCTTACCACCCCCTCCTCCCATCTCTCAAGGCCCTTTACAACCCCCGTCAGATCTTCACATTTCTCCCACTCAGGACATACCTCCTCCTCTCCCTATAACATCAGCTAGAAACACTTCTCCACCCTCTCCTCCTGATGATAGATCTCGTGACCACACGTTCGTTCCTAATTTCCCAATGAGAAACACAAACATTCCACACCCCATGGCTTTAAGGACCAGACAACAGGGTACTACATTAAGAGGTAACAGGTCATACTTACTTCCTCCACCACAAAACATCCCTCAAGGTAGAGGTTTCCCACCCCCAAGACCTCCTAAATCATGAGTGTTATTTAATTTTAAAAGTACCACGGGCCGACTATTTTACATTTTACATCAATGTATAAATAATCAAACATATTAGGAAAACATTTCTAACATGTAAATTATGAAACGGTCATCACATTTCATTGAAAAAGACAGTTATAACAAATAAATATTAAGATCGCAAAATTTCAAAACCTTCTTCTCATAAAATCTTCTCTTTTCCTCTATCTTCACAGACAAACATGTTGAGAAACTGGATCCTCTTCTTTATCTTGACATCAAAAATCTTCGCTCTGAAACTAGAAAACACTGAATCACAATATGAAGTTCATCAAGGCTTTGTTTTAAAACAAGCAGGACATTCAAGATTTATCTCCAGCTACTTAAATATAAATACTAACTTAAGATGCTCAAAGGAGTTATACCACATCATAGAAAATGTATTAATCAAAAATACCCAGCTACTAACTAATTATATACCATACTTGCAACAGAGGTTCAACAGTAGATTTAACGCTAACCAAACTTCACCTGAACTAACATACATTCATTCATTATTACTTGAAAACCAGAAACAATTTAAAAATATCCTCCAAGACCCTTGGGTACTATCCTCTTTAAATATTCAGCCTTCAGCCCCCAAAAGAGTAAGTAGAGGCCTAATAAATGTAGGCGGATCTGCATTGCAATATCTATTCGGGACAGCAACCATGAACGATATTAATAAACTTAATACCAAAATTAACTTATTACAAGATACGAGAGCCCATATTTATAAACTTAAAGAGCAAGTTCATCAGAATACTAATACATTAATAGATATAAAAGACAATTTGAAAGTGTTAACCCAATATATAAATGCATCTATACCTTCGATAGAATTACAGCAGGAAATATCGAAGCTAAACACATACTTAAACTTAGAAAAAACAATCTCGAACAACATACACACCCTCATTGTAACCATACAAAATATATGGACCACAGCAAAG
>JABUQX010058944.1:0-15000 GCA_015478945.1 Trachelipus rathkii | reverse complement strand
TACTCTTATCTACGTTTACTTTCAAACCCTCCTTTTACATACCCTTGCCAAATCTCTCCACCAATCCTCTCAAAACTCTCTTCAGATTCGCGCCGCACAGAACCAAATCATCCGCATGCAGATAGTTAGGGCACCCTCCACTCCTCTCCATTCTCCATCATTCTAACAACCATTTCCTGCCACCCCCACCTCTATTTCTTTCATAACCCATCCATATACACATTGAATAACCAAGGAGAATAACCACAACCCTGTCTCACTCACGCATTACATCCTAAATACCAATCACCATTGGACACCATTTATTCGTTACACACGGCTTCACTTCGTCATACATACTTTTGATTCATTTCAGAAGCCTACCACCAAACACCATATATCACTAATACCTGCCATAAAGCTTCCCCTATTTACCTCTATCATACGCCTGTTGTAAATTCCATAAAACCTAAATATAATTTATTCCTTCTCTCCCTCATTTTCTCAATCATTTGTTTCAATGTAAAGATTTGATCCCACACATCCTCTACCACTGCCTAAACCACCTTGTTCTTCACAATACAGTCCCTCAGTCACTCGACGCACTCTTTCGACCCAAAAATACCAGCATAACCTCCCTACAAAACACTCAATAAACTTTATTTCCCCTATAATTTCTACAGTTCTCCTTTTACTCCTTACTTATACAAGGGTACTATTTACGTCTTCCTTCCAATCCCTTGGAAACTATACCCTTCCATAAACGCGTTATTACACAACTTCCAAATCCAATCAATCACCATATATATATAGATATAATATAATATATATATATATATATATATATAATATATAATAGAATATATAATATAAATATACTTATATATATATATATATATATATATATATATATATATATATATATATGATGTATATAATATTCTTATATATGTGAGGGAGATATGGGGAACTGGTAGGAATTATAGGGAATTAGTTTCTGAGTGTGTAGGAAATAATCTGGGTATTGTAAAGTCCGAAAGAATGCGTATCGAGTAACTGAAGGACTGATTGGTGAAGAACAAGGTGCGTTTAGGAGTGGTTGAGAAGTGTGGATCAAATCTTTTACATTTGAAACAAATGACTGAGGAAATGAGGGAGAAGAAAAATAAAAGTTTGTATTTAGGTTTGATGGATTTGCAACAGCGTATGATAGTTTTAATAGGAAAGCTCTTATGGCAGGTTAGTGATATATGGTGTTGGATGTAGGCTTCTGAATGGAATCAAAAGTATGTATGACGATAGGGAGGCGTGTGTAAGAATAAAATGGTGTCAAAAGTGATTGGTTTAATATTAATAGCGAGTGAGGCCAGGGATGTGTTAGTCTCCTTTGGTTATTCAATTTATATATGAATGGGGTTATGAAAAAAGTAGAGATGGGGTGCAGGAAATGGTGTTAGAAATGATGGAGAATGGGAGGTGAGTGGTAGGTGTGCCCGGACCTATTATAATGCGGATATTTGGGTTTTGTGTGGTGATTCGGTGAATCGAGAGAGTTTGAGAGGATTGGTGTAGAGAGATTTGGCAGGTGTGTAAAAAAGGGGGTTTGAAAGTAAACATAGATAAGAGTAAGTTTATGGTTGTGAGTGAGGATCCTCAGTGTGAAGTTATGTAGATGGTGAGCAGCTGGAAACAAGTGTCTGAGTTTAAAAATATTTTAGGATATATGTTGGATGAAAAGGAACGGATGATGCAGAGTGTAGTAAGAAAGCTGTGAATGGCAGGAAGGTTGCTGGGGCCAGTTAAATCATTGGTGGATGTAAAGGACTAGGCTGAGTGCGCTAAGGTCTTACATGAGGGATGTTGTTACTTGTTAATGTATAGTAGTGATGTGAAACTATTGTCTTGAATAAGAGGTATAGATCGAAAAGTTCAATTGTGTTCAGATGGACAAATCTTAGGGGCGTGTTAGGGGTGAGAAATTGATAAAAATGAGGAATGAACGTATTAGAGAGTTAAGTGGTGTGAAGAAAGGGTAAATGAGAGAATAAATGAAAGTACGTTGAGATGGTTTGTCATGTGGAAAGGATGAAAGACAGTCGGTTGGTTAAGCGGATGTATAGTGGTTGTTGTGTTTTGGAATCGACGGCTGGGGACTGAAAGAAAAAATTGGATTTGAGTCAGTAAACGAAATGTCAGAAGAGGAGAGAAATGCTGAGTTTGGCAGAGGCGGAATAAGAAAAGGATGCTGATAGGAGTAATGGCTGGGTTTTTTTGAGGGGGGATTCTTGTGGCCCACCTGGCCAGGGGATGAACCCTTACACTTGACGATATGCCATAGTAAGGGTCCGTTGCGGGTCCGTGAAAGCTCTAGGGTGGATTTTCTGTCGGTGACGAGTTCTCACTAATTAGGATATTAGAGGGGGCGGCGTTAAAGCTTGGGCTTTCTTTTCGACTTGTGTCATATTCTTCTACTACTTCTCCTTTCTGATGCATGTAACGCACCTTACCCCCAGTCTTGGGGAAAAGAAGAAGGATAATTATGATGATATATATATATTATATATATAATATATATATTATAGCTTAATATTATATATATATATATTAATATTATATATATATATTATTATATATATATATATATATATATTAATATATATATATATATATATAGTATATATATATTATATATATATATATATATATATCACAAACAATAAAAAAAATGAATGAAATTTTTCTGTCTACTGTCCCCTCAAAAGTTTATATCACTTGTGGGTAAAAAATTTCTACCACAAAATCTGATTTCCCCACAAAACTTAATCAATAGAATATAAATAGTTGTTACTTAAAAGCAGGTGGAAAATAACTACTGAAACAAACTTCATTGTCAAATATGTTATGGAAACTTTTCTCCAATTTTGCAATAAAAATAATAATAATAATAATAATAATAATAATAATAATAATAATAATAATAATAATAATAATAATAATAATAATAATAATAATAATAATAATAATAATTATTATTATTATTATTATTATCATTTTTCATACTTACTTTTAAAACCTCTTCAATTTCATCCCTAGTTTTGTTCTTAGAGTGGAGTTCAACAAATTTTGGATTATTAACCAATCCCTTAAAGTGAAAAAATAAACAATAAATAAGGTTAAACAAATAAGAATTTTGGTTTTTAATTTAAGATTTTAATTTATTTTAAACTGATCTACCCTTGATAACCTATGTACTCCATACAAGGGAGGTATGACTTTCTGAAGGCATCTCACAATACCAAACTTGTTTCAAACTTGTTAAGTGAGAGAAGCAATGAGATACTTTCATTAAAAATCATTAGAAAAGGAAATAGAAAAAAATATTAAGGACAGCGAAAAGTTTGAATCATTATACTCGCACCTGCTATTTAAGCCCCCTTTATTTGTTGATGTGTGAATTGCTTTTTAAAGTGAAAAAATAATGCAAGATTGAGCGAATTTTAAAAAAAAAAAAAACGAAGAGTTAGGACTATAGTTAGCAGAATTCAAAAACCTTGTAAAACAAATTTGCAAATGCTTTTTGAAGTAAAAAAAAAAAAAAACTTAATTTAAACCAATAACAATACCGATACTACTGTTGCTGCTGCTACTAATATATATACTTTTTTTTTATCATTTCGTGTACGGGGCAGACACTGCTAACTGTGAAGCGGCTATACCAGTGAAACTAACACTAAGGTCTGCACTTAGACATAACGAAATGGAACATCCTTAGAAATTAATTACAAGTAAGAAAGTAAATTCAGTTCTCGTAAGAAAGCAAAAGCACGTCTGAAAGAAAGAGTGGAGATTCAGCAAGAATGGAGGAAAGTCAATTTCTATAGGGAATGGAGCCGATAGCAGAAAAGTACTGACGAAGTGGTGATGCCAAAGCGGGACAGTCAATCAGGGGATGGTTGATAGAGAGAGGCATATGGACTCGGCAAAACAGACGAGGAGGGAGAGTCCCTCGACATGAGGTACCAATGTGTCAAATCAGTGTGGCCGATTCTGAGTTGTGTCAGTGTCACCTCCCGTTGACGTCACAGGCGAATCGGGAGAGACCAACTGTTCACGAGGGGTTTTACCGAGCGGAGTTTGACACCCGGTAGATCCCCACTTCAACGTAGTAGTCGGTTGCGGGGAGAAGTTCCATGCGGAGTTCTCGAGGGAGGTACGCGTTGCTGGATTTACGGGAAGCCGCCGCCACCTGAACTGCTGCCCCATCAGCAAGCTCATTACCCGCAACCCCTACGTGATATGAAACCCAACAGAACTGCAAAACTTTCCAACGACCATGGAGTTTGCACAGGAAACGTATGATTGAAACCATGGGATTCCTTGGGGACCGTTGTTGAATGGCGAGAAGCGCGCTCTGGGAATCCGAAAAGACGGTGACGTGGTCAGCTCCGTCAAGAATGACAACCCTAGAAATTGCAAGAAGCAGGGTCACTAGCTCTGCCATAAAGACAGACAAGCAGGAAGGCAGAGTGTGGGACAGTGTGTGGTCAGAAAATACAACCGATGATTCCACACCATCATTAGTCTTGGAGCCATCAGTAAAGACAGCTATCGAGTCAGCGTGGGAGAAGAAGACGGCATTAAAGAGGGAAGGGTGGACAGAGTTAGACAATGATCCAGGGTTGGGTAAAAAAAAAAACAGCCCAGTGGTTTTTTTTATTTTTTATTTGGGAGGGGGGGGTTATGGTGATTTTTTAAGCTTTTTTAAAATCTTTTTATGTAATAATATCTTTTCATTATTATTTGACAAATAAATTAATAAATAGGTATAAAATTTACAAACTAAACATATATTTTGGAAACAGATATTGTCCAATTTCCACTTCTAAATGAATGACATTTCCTTATCAGTGAAACTTGTAAAAGTAAATGAAAAGTAATGATAGTAATGACCATTTTAATAGAATACCTTAAGTAAAGTAATTAAGTAATATATTTAAATTATATTATTTAAACTTTGAACATTATTATCACCATAAACAGTTAGCTCGCTATAGATCAGTAGCTGCAACCTAGAAAATAGGAAGGATTACACTGGATGCCCCTCCGAGGTGCTGACTTTTTCAGTTGGAGTATTAGCAACAGAACCATCAGAGCGAATAAGAGGAGGAAAGGCAGATTTACAGAAGTTGTTAGAGATATTTTTGGTAAGAGGCCAGAAAGATTTGTCAGTAGGAGAACCAAGGAGGTCGGCGCACTTTCGTTTAATGAAAGTCCCTTGCTCACGAAGAATAACCCCTACAATGATTTCTAGCCTGAATGAAAAATTAGAAAGAGGTTCAGATAGGAGAATGAGAATTTTTCCACACCGATATGCACTGTCTCTAGCCTGAATGGCCAGAGAACAAGCACGATCGAACCATGGATTATAAGGAGAAAAAGATTTAGTCGAAGAAGGAATGAACCTGCTCATCCCAACAATGATTACATCTCCCACTTTATCCGCAGAAGCTGAGGCGTCTTCAGAGTCAAAGCAGTCCCTCGAATTATAGTTAGCATAGAAGCAACACAATGCAACCCAATCGGACTGATGAAAGTGACAGAAAAAATGCATAAGGCAGGATGGAGCTGTTGGAGAGCAAGTATTAAAATTAAGAGATATAAGGTTGTGGTCAGATTTACCGATAGGAGCGAAGATGGTGTATTTATAGAGAGAAGGACTAGTGGTGAAACATAGGTCAAGTTTGTTCAAGAATTGGTTGGGACAATCCGGAATGTGTGTAGGTCCTTTAATTAGTTGCTCCAGATTGTTGAGAATACTGAATGATTCGGCTTTCTCCCAACCTAAATCAGTATGAGAGGAACCCATCCATTCAGTGTTGTGTACATTGAAATCCCCTAAATAGAGGACCTCAGTATTTGAATGAGAAGATATAACAAAAAAAGCATGAAAATCTGTTCTGTAACGAGAACAGTAGCAGAAGCACAAGATTATTGTAGTAGAAGGAAGAAAGATTATAAGCCACAGAACATCGAAGTTAGGAGATTCAAGATTCTTGAGACGTGTTATAGGAGTGTTGGTGAATGTAAAAGGACTGAGTCTGGAGTGTGCTAGGGTCTTGCATGAGGGTATGTTGTTACCTGTGTTATTGTATAGTAGTGAGACTATGGTCTGAAGAAGTATAGATCTAAAGTTCAATGTGTTTAGATGGACAATCTTAGGGACGTGCTAGGTGTGAGAAGAATTGATAAATGAGGAATGAACGTATTAGAGAGTTGTGTGGTGTGAAGAAAGGGGTAAACGAGAGAATAAATGAAAGTATGTTGAGATGGTTTGGTCATGTGGAAAGGATGACTGATAGTCAGTTGGTTAAGCGGATGTATAGTGGTGAGTGTGTTGGGAACCGACTGGCTGGAAGACCGAAGAAAAAATGAATTGAGTCAGTAAAGGAATGTCTGCAGGAGAGAAATGTGAGTTTGGCAGAAGCGAGAAAAAAGGTGCATGATAGGAGAGAATGGCGGGGTTTTGTGAGGGGGATATGGTTGTGGCCCACCTGGCCAGGGGATGAACCTACACTTGACGATTTACCATAGTGAGGATCCGTCGCGGTCCCGTGAAGCTCTAGGGTAGATTTTCTGACTGCGACTGGTAGTTCTTACTAATTAATGGTACAGAGGGGGTGGTAATGCTGGGCTTTCTTTTTGACATATACCTTTCTACTGCTTTTCTTTCCGATGTATGTACATATCTGCTCCCCAGTCTTGGGGAGAAAAAGGTGGATGAAGAAGAAGAAGAAGAAGAAAAAGAAGAATATAAATATATATAGAATATAAATATATATATATATATATATATATATATATATATATATATATATATATATATATATATATATATATATATATATATATATATATATATATTAGAGGTGTACCTGAATTCCTGTCCGGCCGGTATTTTATTTTTTTTTAATTGCGGTTCCGGCCGGATTACTAATGTAGCTACTTCATAATTTAAAAATTTGCTGGAAGGGATTTATTTTACATAACCCATAGCCCATCTTTTAACAAAATATAATGGTAGCCTTGTGTAGTATTCATACACAATGTATTACATACCTACAGTATTATTGAAATAAAGTTTACTCAAATATCTCAAAATATATGATAATAAGATACTCATTAAATTCAAATATAAAATAAAAAAAAAAATATATATATATATATATATATATATATATATATATATATATATATATATATATATATATATATATATATATATATATATATATATATATATATATATATATATATATATTTTATAGAGAGTTTTTTGTGAGTTTTTTTTGTTTTTGTTCTGTCTTTTATTGTTTATTTTGTTTTCTTTTCAGCATCTTACCAATGATATCAATTTGAGAATTGAGGGAAGGGAAACACCCTTGAAGATTAATACAACTTTAATTTCTTGCTTGAATCTTATGGCTTTGGTAAGATGAGAAATACTACTTAAACTGTTATAAAGTAATAAAAACTAAAATTGATGGATGACGAAGAAAAAGGTCGTATTTTTTAGTCTTTCTTTTACTTATTTATAGGTCTGAATAGATACATCACTTAGTACTCTGTACTCTACATTTTACTGTTGCGTTTGTTGGATCACCTTGTTCCACAAGAGTTTTAACCTTAACGATTGTTAAGGTAGGGACGTAACTGTTGTTATTTAGTTATTTAGTAGTTTACGTTTTTTAGTAGTTATGTTTGATACTATTATTTTGTCATGAAATTATATAGAATCTAGTAGTTTGAAGAACGTATTAATAGACAATAATATATATATAATGTTGTATTAGATTAATATTTTAAATATCTTATATTTCTTTAAGGTTCTAGGTTGGGGACCCTATCAACTTACCTTTATACACCGGAACACCTACATGATTCAGGTTGTGGAGCCTGTTTGGATTGCAGGTTATAGAATTTAATTTTGACTACATTACCCTTAAACCTTAAGAACTTACATTTTTTTCCCTAAGTTTTCTACCAGAAAGAACTATTTGTTTGGTTAGACCAAAGCAAGCACCTTTATTATTGACTTCATCATTACTTGAGAGATATTATACGAAAACTGTGTATCACTTATTAATTAATTGGTTATTAGCCATTTGTACTATCTATACTAAATTATAAGTGACAAATTCCCACTCATAGAGTAGGTTATTTATATATGTTATTACATAGTCATTTAAAACCTGTTGAGTGAGTTTTGGGGATACGAGTTATTCTGTGATATAAACTTCAGGGTGACATAAAACTAGTTAATAGTGACACTCCAAGTGGTTGCTTAATAGAGCCAAAAACATTGTTTGGAACCAAAAACTTTGTGAAACTATTATTTAACTTCTGTGCTAAATTAGTAGATCTTAAGTTTATATTTTAACACCCCTGAATTGTGTTACATGGACTAAATTAATCAATTTACTATATATATATACTTTTGAGATTTTTTTCTAATATTTATTTATTATTATTATTGTTGTTTTTTTTGCATTATTGTTCATTCAATTTATTTACTTACTATTATTATTTATGTCTATATTTCATTTATTTATTTAGTACTTAATTAGGTTTAGTTTTTTTTATTGGTACCAATTGTAATTGTATTTATATTTCCATAATTGTATTTTTTTTATTAAATATTATTATGTATGTGTATGTGTACAACATTTCATAAAATAAAATAAATATATAAGACCCTTTAAATATACCTACCTCTTTTGTTTTTTTATAGTCTTCAGTTGGTGCATGTGGTTACCCTATTTCTTTCTTACACTGGGGTCTTGTGGACATAACTGAAAGAGCTTGTGGTCTCTATATTCTTACTTATTGTTGATAATAGAACTATTGTACCCTCTTCTTTTCTTACACTGGGGGGTCTTGTGGACATCACTGACAGAATTTGTTCTATATTGTTACAGTCTCTAAATAGAATTATCCCCCTCGAACTACACTCTATTTTTTTATAACCATTAGATCACAATTTGTACACTTGCTAACAGTCTTGGTTGCTTGTGGATCTTGGGATCTCCAACTATCTAAAAACATACTAAGGTGTGGTTAAACACTCACATTTTTTTACCCCCTTACTGATTTTATACTATAATAGATTTACTAACTGCTCATTCTTTGATGTGTCTGTATTCTGTTCTTTTCTCTCTGTATTGATTCTTTTGGAGTCATTGCCTGAGTAGTGAGGCCTGGTGCAGGTGAATTGGAACTTGCATGGCATGTTCAATGTGCTTAACATTTTGGAAAATATATTGTTGTTTTGTGTTGGTTAATCAATTGAAACAAAGAGGTTGTCCTAAGATTTAAAAGTTATAATAAGCAGATGACCTAAATAAAGGTAAATATTCATCGCCTCTGGCTAATACACCCATTTTGAGCACCATTATATTATTCTAATAAGCTTATTTTTTTTTCATGTGATTGCTCGTTTGGGGAGATCGTGATTTGCATATTGTTCAGCTTGACGCATGCTTGTTTGGTTCGGTCTTTGCAGTGGTCGCAGATACACTATCGCTTTTCTTGCTTGACGGAAGGATTGAGGTGGCTGATCGAAAAGTGAGTATACGGCAACTACATTTATTTTTGTACGATTAGGCTTTTATTTAGGATAAATACGCTTCATTGTAAAAACTACGTTTCTATTCCTGTCATCATTGTCTTAATCACTAACTCTCATCAGTCAATGAACATCTTATTAACAATACACGATAACCCTAAAATCCTCACTTGATATATATATAGTATATATAGTATATATAGTATATATATAATATTAGCTATATATATATAATATATATATATACTATATATATATAATATATATATATATATAATATATATATTATCATCTACCTATCTTTCCAAAGAATTAGGGGTAAATTTGACAACATAAGGAAACACTGGAAATATAAAAGTGAGAGCTCGTCGCATTAAAAAAAAAATACAATTAGGGCTTTACAAGACACGATGGCCTCACTGTGGTATCTTGTTAATGTTTGGGGTTCATCCTTGGGCCAGCCATTAACCATATTCTCTTAAACCCCACCATTGCCTCCTACTGCACTTTCATCCCCCCTCTGCAAACCACATCCCTTTCCTTTCAGGCATTCTTTACTGATCAAACCATTTTTCTTTGATCTATAGACGATCGATTCCAGCACACATAATAACATTCGCTTTACAAAACTCTCATAGGTATGTCTTCATGACCAACCATCTTAATACACTTTTCTTTATTCTTATTTATGCTTTTCCTCACACAACACTCACTAACATTTCTTCTCTTTTATAATTTTTCTCAAACACCCCTAGCAAGCTCAAGATGCCCATCTGACAGATTGTACTTAATCTATACTTTATCAACACAAGTTTCACTACTATACATTAACACAATAACAAATACCCTCATGCAAAACCTAGCAGCTCAAAAATCCAACTATAGCTTACTCACCAACAGAAGAGAATCTAACATGCATCTAGCAATATTCTTTAATCAATACATTTAACAAATTATTTACAAAACAAACACTTTATCAAAATGACTATGAATATTTTAATTCTCTACTGTTAAATAATAACTAGACTTTCTCAAAAAACAAATAAATTTTATGAATGCGGAAAATCTGGACAGCAAGTCTTAATTTTTCAAAATAAACAAACAAAATATTACAATTTCGGAAACGATGTTAACACAACGAGATATGGACAGCAAGTGACTAGGGATGCCGCAAGAGGACCGATATATATCGATATTGATATTTGTTTTCGATAGTATCGAAAAAAAGTTATAGGAAATAAACCATTTTAGAATGAATTGAGTTATTGGTCTATTGCTAACAACAAGGCTATTATCAATTTCTGCACATACTTCACCTTCATTGGAAATATCTTTAAATAACTTTCACTTATGTCTATTATTAAAAAACTATTTCCAGATTCACTATTTATAAAATTGTCAATATATATATAACATAACAATTCTCCACAGAATTCGCATAGATTTATCTAAATAATTACATACCTTTCAATTAGAGAAAGAATGAGAATTAAAGATCTAATACTGCCCTGAAGAACTATCACAGCTGCTGAAAACTATCAATTCAACATTGCATGAAGCACAAATTCTCCAATCCAGTACACTTAGACTGACGGGGTCGGATTCTAGCGCAGGGCTCTCGACTCTACGCATCAGCTGTAACTTAATACAATCACACTTATATGAGTTTAAAACCTCCACCTCCCTGCTCTATTAATGGCAACCTCTTCATAATTCATACCCCCTCCAAGCACACATCTCTCATCTCTCAAAACATATTCACACATACGGACTTTCACAACAACAATACTACAACACCACCAAATATCTTTTAACTTTACTCTCTCCCCCCCCCGAAATATCAACGAACAAGAATACTCTCCCACAAGGAGATATGCAAAGTCTAACTATCCTAGATGAGATTTGGGCATCAATCGACTCCGGATATACAGCACAGGTTGCAAACTCAAGAATGCACTCTCCACTCTGCCTGAAGATGCTAATATGGTTGAAAGTAGCGAACACTCCTTTTAATAATGTGCCTAATCACCCCTACAGAACATCATCAAATTTTCTTTCCCTGAGGAGACCTGTGCTTACAAAGTAGGTCGTGGGTTTATGGAGATGAACATAGACCCCAAATAGAGGGGCCCAGGGCAAGATAATTAATAATAATTATATATATAGCACGCTTATATATATTATATATACTATATATATATATATATATATATATATAATATATATATAGTATATATATATATATATATATATATATATATATATATATTAATAAATTAGGTATATATATAATATATATATATATATATATATATATATATATATTATATTATATACTATATATTATTATATATAATATAATATATATAATATATATTATATATATAGGCATATTTGTAGATACTGTACTTTGACCTTTTTTTCTAAAAGTTCAAAAATTTCTAAGTTAGAAAAGTTAAGTTATTTTTTAGTTTTTTAAGAAAATTATTTAGTTGGGGCTTCTTGTTTCTGCTCTGATAATTCAGAAGCTTGCACTAAGATTTCTAAAAACTTTACTAACTTATTTTTGAAACTTAGAAGTTTTTTTTTAACTTTTTCCATTAAAATTCGTCCATATATATAATAATAAATAGCATATATAATATATTATATATATATATATATTAATTATATATAATATATAATATATTATATATATATATTATATTAATATATATATATATATATATATATATATATATATATATGATATATATATATAAATATATATATATATATATATATTATATATATATATATATATATATATATATATATATATATATATATATAATATTATATATATATATATATATATATATACTCTGACAAAGCATTGATGGATCATGGATTTTTTTTTCTCTAGTAGAGGTTATGGGAGGGCTGTACGATCTGGCAATATTCAAGGAAGCCCACTTTCTCATAAGTTGGAAGTGGGGATGACAAAGTATATATATATATATATATATATATATATTATATTATATATAATAAGATTTATATTTTATAATAAATACATATAAAATGAATATATAACATAGTATTATATATATATATAATATAAGAAACTTCTAAATATTATTAATTTAATATAATATTTATTAATAATTACTGTATGTTAATTAAATCAAAGCAATGTTCTGCATGCATGTATAACTTTAAACTTCCTTACATTTTTAATGTCACAATAAATTTATCTATAACTAAATTTTAGTATTTTCTTCTATTTAATTATAAAAATTACCTGAATTATAATGCTGCCTTATATTACAATATTATATAAAGAAATTACTTATCACAACAATATCACATAGGTGCAATATTATGGCATTAACATACTTTAGTTTGAGGATCAGGTTCACTAATGGCAGTTTGTGCTTCTTCATCTGTAAGACCTCGAACTTCAGATCCAGACATGATGCCAACAAATTTGGTTTTATTTTTGAAATTTTTAACCAACATTTAAAAATTTACTAATAAATTTTTATGAATCTGATAAAAACATTAATATAAATTATTAAAAAAAAGTTAACATTATAACTTCTAATTTATAACAGGGATAGGAGTTGGTATAATCATAATGAGTGATTTTAAGAACATTAGAAATAATGAGACAGTAAGAATTTGCTCGTGTAGGGAATTGATGAAGATCACGTCCAACATTTCAAAAATGTGTTCAGAATAGGGCCTAAAAATATGATATATACGAGATATCGATATTTTATTGTGATTTTTTTCATTACTTTTTTTATTCAAATATTCGATACTTTTCTTAAGTCGTTTTCGATTTTGATTTGTGCTTACACTCGATAAGAAATGCTTAATTCCAGTTTTAGGCCCAATTTCTGGACAATCGAACGTTTGTTTACAAATATTTTTTGATCAGCTGTTCTAATGGAGAACTGTTTTTGTAATAAACAGAATAAAAAAAAATAACAATGGTTTAAACCATAAAAAAGTTTACCATATTATAATATGGTAAACTTTGAATAAATGATAATATTTGATCAAGGGCAGAATAAGAAAAATGTTATGCGATACGCGATAAATGATAACGAAAACTTTATCATGATAAACGATATCGATAACTGTGATAAAATATGCGCGATAAGGCGATAACGATAAATTGATAAGTCCTATTTTTATGTATTTCAAATTTTATTAAAATAAAATGTTAAAAAAACACGACTTGGTTTAAGAAGGATGTTTAAAAATAAACTGTTTGCATCTTCTTCACGCTATTTATAGTAAAATATAAATTTTTTTAGTTTTCTTTACCAGACACCGTACTAGATGGTTTTTGAGTTTTGCTAATTTGTTTTTATTATTATTGTACTAATTTAAATACTAATTAAATAAATTAATTTTTTTCCCTTTGCTCTCAGTGTTTTATAATAAAATTTTTTATTTCTAATTATGTCTGATGTTATAGATTCTATACTGTATGTAAAAAAGCCAAAGATAAAGGTTAATATAGGATTTGAAATGAAATCAAAAGAATTATTTCATAAAATTTATCATATAAAATAATAGAATACTAGGTTCTGCCTTTTCAGTATTGTTATGTTCTTATAACATGAGCTATTAAAGTTGTTCATCTGACAGAGAATTCTCTTGGCTCTGGATATCTTTGCCAGAGGAGAACAATCGCTCCACACAGCGCTAGACGGGCATGCAGTATGTACTTTATAAAGAGACAATGGATCAATTCTCATTGTAAAGCTAGGTCTGACATATTTGGTCTGGTCGTTTCGCCTGCAGCCACTTATTTACAATGAAAGCAGCTTTACTCTTGATGATCTTTGATGACGTTGACCTTTAGTTAGTTCAGTGTAATATCAAGCACACAGATGCTTGTAGTATCCTTCTCTTCCATGTCCTCTCCTCGCTGCTGCTGGTACTGTTGGCGTTCTCTAGTTCGTCAAAGAATAACTCTTCCACTTTTCTCCATCAGGCTTGACTCTGACTTTTTGGCGCATTGTTTTCTTCAAAAGCCCTATCCACATCATGCAAAACTTGGGTGGAAGGCATGGTCGAAGGTAACTCCTATACTTCAAGGTGCTGGAGACCTCTTGTCTATGGCGTCAAGAGAGTATTGACCAGTAGGGTTACAGAATGATATTGGGACTACATTCATCACTAATACCGGTAAAGAAAAAAAAATCACGACAACGCTGGAACGTATCATTTTAGGTTTAATTAAAATTTTTACTATTATGTCGCCACTGCCTGGTATAAGTTGCCATGTGGACGATTATCGTTATAGATTTTTATATGTTTATAATATATATATATATAATATATATAATATATAATATATATATATATATATATACTATATATTATATTATATATATATT
>JABUQX010058943.1:12500-66160 GCA_015478945.1 Trachelipus rathkii | reverse complement strand
TTTGTTTTTGAGAGTTATATATATATATATATATATATATCTTTCTTTCTTTCTTTCACCTTCTCCTCTTTTGCCCCAAGATTGCCAGGGGGTAAGGTGCTGCAGCTGGGCATCGGAAAAGAAAGCAGTAGGAGAACATGACAAACGTCGAAAAGAAAGCCCAGCCTTACCGCCCCCTCTGTACCATTAATTAGTGAGAGCTCTGTCACAGACAGAAAATCCACCCTAGGTTATCATGGGACCGCGACGGGACCTCACTATGGTAAATCGTCAATGTAGCGGCCCAGGGTGGACCACAACCATGCCCCCCCCCATACAAAACCCCTGCCATTCTCTCCTATCACGCACCTTTTATTCTCGCCTCTTGCCAAACTCACATATTTCTCTCCTTCAGATATTTGTTCACCGACTCAATCCACTTTCTGGTCTTCCAGCCGGTCGGTTCCCAACACACTTCCACTATACATCCGCTTAACCAACTGACTTTCATTCATCCTTTTCCACATGACCAAACCATCTCAACATACTTTCATTTATTATTCTCTCATTTACTCCTCTTTTCTTTCACACCACACCACTCTCTAATAAGTTCATTCCTCACTTTATTAGTTCTTTTCCAATCCGTATGTTCCTTAAGGGAAAATATATATATATATATATATATATATATATATATATATATATATATATATATATATATATATATATATATATATATATATATATATATATATTTTCTTTAAATATTTAATGTGTTTTATCCTCATTTCAGAGGTTAACATAGAGGGCTACAGGAAATTGAACTTAAGGCCGGCTATCCCAAACCAGCGCCAACAACGTGTTCGCAGCCAAGTTTTAATTCTTGCCCCCCAGGAAGATAAAATTCGGACTGCTACGCGGAGTATTGAACCAGCGTCCTCTCGCATGAGAGTCGGCGAGTCAACCTCCTGCGCCATGAGGAGTTTTATATATATATATATATATATATATATATATATATATATATATATATATATATATATATTAGTAGAGAGTATATATATATATATATATATATATATATATATATCTATATATATATATATATATATATATATATATATATATATATTACCGTACTTATACAAGGCTTTAGCCAGGATATAGGTTGAGAGAGTTTGAATGTATCTATTCCCTCTTTCTTTGTTAAAGTGTAAAGTTTTCCGTTTCATTTTCCCCTCAGCAAAAAAATATTTACTGGTTTCAGCTGGTTCCAGTACATTTTAGAGCGGGAACCGGTGCGAAATTTCAGAATTCCTGCTGGTCCAGTAGGTTCCTGCAGAATTTCGTACTGGTCACTTTTTGCTTGGAGCTTGTAAAAATTTTGTTTTATATATATATATATATATATATATATATATATATATATATATATATATATATATATATATATATATATATATATATATATATATATATATATATATATATATATATATATATATTATTTCGAATTCTAGTTTTATAATAAATAACCAATGATCTGAACATTATGTTGGAAGACAATAAAAATCTTAGAGTTTGTATTAAATATTAAATAGAAGTATTAGATAAAACAAAACTCAAGATTTTTATTCTTTCACCATAATGTTGAGTATTGGTTGTTATATATATATATATATATATATATATATATATATATATATATATATATATATATATATATATATATATATATATATATATATATATATATATATATATATAGTATATATATATATATATATATATATATATATATTAGTATGACATCTGTAACTGTATTTTAATACTGTGCTCTCTCTCTCTATATATATATATATATATATATATATATATATATATATATATATATAAGGTTATGGTTGTTGCTATATATATATATATATAGTTGCTATACATATATATAAGCATATATATATATATATATATATATATATATATATATACACACGGTAATATCAAGTACTTGAGATAATCTCTGCTAAAAACGTTTTATGCAAAAACATTTCTTGGTTGTTCACAAGCTAACGATAATATTTATAATATTTTATAATAATTACAATAACTATAATAATTTTCCTTCCATTATTGTTAGTATTTTTTAAGTAGTTTATTTGTTTTATTAAATATTATTTTGTTATAAAATTGTTATTTATAATGTATTGTATTTTAAACATATTATTTATAAACAGTATTTTTAAAACAATTTTTTGTACTGCAAATTCAGAATTCATAATTTTTCTGATCCCCGCCATCCGATTTGGGTATGAGCTGCCGCCATTTTAAATGGGTTAAAAGCGTTATTTAATAGGGTTTATATTTCTATATTTTTTGTTTTAATTTTGTATGAATCTTTTATAGTTTGATATGTGGCAATTTCAAAATAAGAATTCTGTAACATTATGAAATTTACAAAAAATAGATAGTTTCTCGAGACAAGTTAACCTGTGCTGATAACGAGTGCAGGAGGTCGTTTACTGATATATATATATATATATATATAGAGTATATATATATATATATATATATATATATATATATATATATATATATATATATTTTTTTATATATTTATAGTTAGTTAGTATATATATATATATATATATATATTAGTGATGGGACGATTATGAAATTTTGTCGATGACGATGACGATGCCGATGACGATTAATTGAAAAGTATATTTTAAAATTTCTTTTTCTCTCTCTCCCAATATATATATATATTTCTATATATATATATATATATAAGAGTATATATATATATATATATATATATATATATATATATATATATATAGAGGAGAGTAGAGATATATATACATATATATATATATATATACATATAAGGCTGTAGACAGGAATGTGGGTTCAACACACTAATAAACAGAAATTAAAAATAGTAGTTAAGAAAATATTACTACTAAGACCACTACTATTATAACTAAATAATAAATAATAATAATAATAATAATAATAATAATAATAATAATAATAATAATAAAAATAATAATAACAAAAAATAATAATAATAATAATAATAATAATTAATGAAAATGAAGTGTATACATGATTAATGGAAATGAGGAGAAATGTTAATGGTCCGTAACGATTTCTTATTAAATGCGGCTGTTCCCTCATATATATATTAAATATTTAGAACCCGTGGGACTTAAATGTAAGGCTTTCCAAGCCTATAGATGATAGCAAATTGGCTACCTCAGTAAGGAATACTGATGATATATAAAGATTTAAAAGATAAGGAGGGAGCTGTAATCGTTGATGGGATGAGCAGGCCTTTATTCCTTCTTCAACTAAATTTCCTCATAATCCATGGTTCGATCGTGCTTATTCTCTTGCCATTCAGGCTAGACCATATGTTATAAAATTCTTGTTCTCCTATCACTCTCGCTAATTTTCATTCAGCTAGAAATCGTTGCAGGGATACTCTTCGACGAGCAAAGCGGACTTTCATCAAACGAAAGTGCGCTTAACCTTCTTGGTTTTCTGTGTCTGTCTTTTTGGCCTCTTGCCAATAACATCTCTAGCAACTTCTGTATATTTGCTCTTCTCCTCTTATTCGATCTTGATGATCTCGTTGTTAATACTTAAACTGAAAAGGCCAATCTTTTCTGGCCTTCTATTTTCTCTTCTAACTCAATCCCTTGATGATTCCTGGCATTCTCTTCCACTCCTTCTCCTCTCAGGTGTCCTATGCCTTTGTGTTTTGACTGTGATTACATTTCATGGGGCGCATGGACCCCTGAAATCTATGAACGTTAGGAAGGCGGGTGGCCCGGATGGCATTCCTCCCCGAGTTTTGAGGAAGTGTGCTTCCGTGCTATCCCCGCCCTCGTTCAAATATACTCTCTATGTCTCAATACTAGCACTTTCCCTCAGTGTTGGAAGCCCGAACATGTCCAACCTATTCCGATAATAGGAAGCCGCTATGATCCTTCTAACTATCGCCTTATAGCTCTCACTTGTATTCTATCTAAGATCTTTGAAACCCTTCTCAACTCTGATTTCTTAGACCATCTGGGAACTCATTTTGATCGCCAGTACGACTTTCGGCGCTCGAGGTCTACTGGCGATATACTTTCCTATCTAACCGATTTATGGTTTTTCGCTCTTAGGAACTACAGGGAGATTGTACGTGGTGGCGCGCCGACATACCCAGCTATCGTAATCGAGAATGGCACGTGTCACAGCTCTCCAAGCTCTCCTCCTTTGGGTTTCCTCCTTCTCTTTGTTTACTTATGTCTATCTTTCTTTCAAATCGCTCAATATCGAATGTTGTTGATGGGGCGACTTTTTCTTCCTCTTTTTCTGTCAATAGTGGTGTTCCTCAGGGTTCTGTCTTATCTCCTACTTTTCATTAATGATCTCACCTGCACCTCTAACTCTATCCACTCATATGCAGATGACTCGACCCTTCATTCTTCAACTCATATCAATTCTTGCTCCTTCTTTACTTCTAGAATTGCTCTCGTCTTAATTCCTTGATTCCTATTTCGCTGATCTGATAGAATTCCTGATGGAGCTGTCTCAACCCTGCACCACCCTAAAACCCAAACTACAACCCCTTCCACCCTCTTGAACCTCTCCCATCTCTTCTACCTTGCCCCCTGCCTCCCGCCGACAAATACAAACATCCCTCGGGCCCAACACAAACCCAAAACATCCAAAGTCCCTCCCAAACAGCCGCCAGGCTGTCCCCAAAAAGAAACCCAAGTCCTGGCCAGACCAAGAGATCCCTTTCCCTGCAGTCCTGCTCATCTGCTTAAGGGGAGTGAGTACTTTGCTTTCTTTATTTGTTTCGAGCCACTCTGAGTGGATAGGGCCGGGATTGAGCCAAGGCTGTAACTGTACTTGTACTTCTTACCTACTTATTTCAATCTATAGGCACTGCAAGTGGCAGGTGCTTCGAGGGAGACACTAAGTGTGCTACCATCTTTACTCATCCTCGTAGTAAGGAGTGCTGTATCTGCACGAGTTTTGTGTTGACATTGGTAACTCCTAGCCTAGTTCATTGTGGTGATTCCTTCTTGCCACCCTGTTCTGTGGAATTCTCTTCCATCTTCTGCTGAATTTAATCTCCTAACTTTAAAGCCTGCGTCTGTGTTCATATGCGTAATTTGCGCTTGAGGGTAAACTTTTGAGCGTACTATACCCCTCCTTGAATAGGGCTCTGCCCGTGTGTGGTGGTGGTTACAACTGTAAAAAAAAATCCTTTGGGTAGGCAGATATGTGGCAAATGAACTGAATCTCCACTACCCCATCCAAAACATCATTCAGGTTATCCCAGAAAATCGCACTTTCTTCAACATTACCCCCAGATGGACCATATGTCGCAAACCATACCTGGACGCGGACGGGATGATTCGGATGGATGAGACATATTGATGAAAGTGATGAGAGTTATTATTATTTAGAGATTTTCAGATGTTAATTTTTATTATAATATACTCACACCACACCACTCACTTCCGCCGTTTCCTCTCATCTTGCTTCAGTCACAGCGAGAAAATCAAATTTGTCCTCTCCAAATACATATCCATCACCTCTCCTTCTATTCAACATTTATTCTCTGCCACTTTCCATGTAATTACACGATTCATACATTTTCGCCGAAAGGTAGAAGGCCGCTTACTGCGATCACACGTTCTCCGAACCATGCATTAGCATTCCTGGCAGAAGATGGTAGTGGGCAGCCAATCAACTACCACCGTCCCTTTAAATGCGTTCTACGACAATGCAGGACATACGATTTGGGCAATTTTTTCTCCCCACACATAGGGATATATGGGATAAGGATATCTGTAAGATGTTGTTCAGAAGAGGGGTGGATATAAGTATGTATATGATATGTGGATAAAAGGTGGCGTTTTGTAAGATGTTATCTGGAGGATGAGTGTTGATACGAACGCAAACAGAAAGCAAGGAACCATTTGGCATTGAATATACATACTATATAAAATATATATATATGAGCATATATATATATATATATATATATATATATATATATATATATATATATATATATATATATATATATATATATATATATATATATATATAATGATTAATATTATTGTTTTAATACTATCCAAAATTCTCAATATTTGTTCAATTAATCGGCAAAATAATCGGTATAAATTGACGATGACGATTTAAAAAAAAATGCCGATGACGACGATTAATCGTCCCATCATATATATATATATATATATATATATATATATATATATATATATATATATATATATATATATATATATATATATATATATATATATATATATATATATATATATATTAATAAATTTTGACCATTACTTGTAAATATTGTAATATTAGTTGCATTTCTAAAAGATAAATTTAAAATTGTAGTAAAATAATAGAATCAAAGTTGAAGATTTAATAAATAGTTAATTTTTCTGGGTTACTTTAATTCCCTCCCCCCTCTCTCTCTCATATATATATATATATATATATATATATATATATATATATATTTATATATATATATATATATATATATATATATATATATATATATATATATATATATATATATATATATATATATATATATATATATAAACTTTAATAGAAATGTCTATTTCTTTTAACGAGTACCATATAAAAGGTCTCTAAATAGGCTTTCTCCTCATATTAATATAATTATTAACAATAATTTTTTTTTTTTTTTTAAACATTTTCCTAACTAAAATTATACCAGCATTCCAAAAAATAGTATATAAACTATACTAGAAAGTCTATTTCTTTTAACGAGTACTATATAAAAGGTCTCTAAATAGGCTTACTCCTCATATTAATATAATTATTAACAATAACTTTTTTTTTTTTTTTTATAACATTTTCCTAATTAAAATTATACCAGCATTCCAAAAATGTAAAACAAAAACCGATATAAAATAACCGATATATATATATAATCGTTAAAATAATCGATTGATAGGTGTCGATCATTTGGCATTGTTGATTTATTGTGTCTACGATTTGGACGAGCAACAGAAAATTTTGTGAACCATTTCACCTATGAGAAATTATTTGTCGACGATTTGGACATATTGAAATTTTGTTAAAAATGCCTGTCGACCATTTTTCCTGTCGACCAATTTTCCTGTCGACGACTTGGGGTAGTCCCCATGCGGAGCACTAAGCCAACTAATGACATCATAAGAATCAAAAACTGGTAATTGACTTGAAGTTAGATGACTATAAGTCTTTAATGGTGACTTATATTCAGAACGCCTTGGTCTTGTTTCTTGGCGGGAATTTTTCGGCGTCATTTCAGGCTCACTTTCAGATGAAGAAGCAGATGGCCCTTCTCCTTCCTTGGGGGGTTGATGTTGTTGAGGAGAGGGCGTCTTGCCCTTCCCCCTTTTCCCTTTTAAGGCGTTCTTTGAGTGACTCGCTGGATTTTTCAGAATCATTCTTTTAATTGAAACAATTTTGATACTGACTACAATCACTGACTATTTTTTTGAGTCGAATGAGTCAAACCAAGAGGCTGAAATGTTAAGCCTAAAATGGGAACTTTGTTTGAAAATTTCAAATGTTCGAAGCAGCAACGACTTTTCTGTTACTAACCCGATTTTTTTTTTCAATTTGAATTTGACAACGACTTATTTCGTATTATTTTTGAGATTATATAGAGTTTATTTCTTCACGTTGTTAACTATTTGTTTCACACAGTTTATTTATAGTCAAAATTACACTGATTAATCGCACTTTCTCACTACACAGATTTATTTTTCAAACAAATTGATTACAGCGGAAATTTTTCACCGTATCTGACTCCAAATCAGGGGGTTTCTAATTAACCATGTAAAGGGGTCAACAGTCACTCGTAGGGATTCACCAGAGATATGAGCCAAGATTAAACAAGGCAATCAAATGAATAATGATGAGTAATCAATTAAATCTGTGATTGAAATGAGATAACTTTCATTTGAGCGTTTATTAAACAGGTAAATTATATTGACAGGTAACAAATGAGATTTTGTAATGAATAGAATGGCAATTGGAACACTAATCAGCTATGAATTAACTTTAAACAATCGTCATTATAGCAATTTTAATAGTGGGCACAGAACCTATTCTAAAATGACCTCTCCGTATCGAAGTCCTAACTATACTCCCAAGAATCAGTCTTGGCTTTGGGCCCTCGTTGGACTCCTCCACCAATCAGATTCCAACACTTGGCATTTTCTCCCTGAAGGGGGGAAGTGCCAAGCATTTCTTTTTCTAGGCAGTTAAAATTTTTTTACATTTGAAAATAGGTTCACCAACGGCTATTATTTGAGTACACAAGGAGAGTTGCAAGTTTGCCTCGTACATAGATGTATACACACTATGACATGCATGCATATGCCTTACAAACCTTCCCTGTCCTAGTTTTAGTCCACATTTTGGTGACCTTCTGAAGTGTAAAAGGAATATCATCTGCCTCATAAACACAGGTGACGCCAGTGTTTATGTTTCCACAGATATTTCTTTCATCCTCCTTCTGAATATACAGGAAATTTAAAGGAAACTAGAATGAAGAACAGTTGAAAATACTACTCGAGAAATGGGAAAGAGCTACAAATATGAATAAATAACACCTTTAACAATATATTTTGTTCTCGTATTAATTACCACAGCATCGTCTTTTACTCTTATCTTTCTCAAGAGTATTTACTTTCGTCTCACACTTCCCTCCTCTACTTTATTTATTCTGAATTTTTCTTTTTATCAGAAGGAGAGGGAACTAGATTGTAGAAGATTTTAACATTTCTTAAGTTTTCTATCACCACTTTGTCCCCTTTTATTATATGAGCATTACTATTAGTTATTTTTATCATCTGGTAGGGGCCGTGGTACTTGGGGGAGAGCTTCCCAACGTTGTATTGTTGATTCTTTACCAATAAATACTTTACATCTTTCAAATTCTTCGGTAGAAAGACGTTCCTATTGCGCAGATTTGTTCTTTGCGCAAGTGGCTTAGCCATTAATCCTGCAAGCTTTTCAATATACGTATCGTATGATGACATGGGCTTGTCTGAGACAGCTGTATTTAATAGACCGCCAGGAATGTTTATATCCTGCCCGTATAACAGTTTACTGGGGCAAATCCCACTCTCTGAGATAGGTGCAAGCCGGAGGGCGAATAAAACGAATGGTAGAACATCTAGCCACTGTTGATTTTTCATCCCAGGCTCAGCTGACATAGCTCTAATGCTGTTAATAATCATTTTATTCGTATTTTCTATTTTCCCATTAGAGAAAGGTGAGTAACTTGCGGTCGTCGTGTGAAGTATACCTAGTAGACTACACACACTTTCAAACAAGTGTGAAGTCAAATTTCCTCCCTTGTCTGAAATCAGGTGGCTTGGGATACCTGTGTGTGGGATGATTTGATTTATCAATGTTTTTACTATTGTTTCTTTGGTGATGTCTTTCAACGGTATCGCCCAAACATAATGAGAATACCTATCTATAAGGGTTAACAAATATTTATATCCTCTTCATAAACTCATCTTTAAAATATCTATATTCATTGCCTTGAACTTGCAGGAGACCTCTTTGTATTTACCGTAAACAGGGTTTATTTTTCTACCAACCTTAGATATTTGACATTGGGCGCATGACCTGACCACATTCTTGACTCTTTGATGCATGCTTTTAAACACAAAATCTGCTTTTAGAGCTGTTAAGCATCGTGAGATTCCCAAATGACCCTGAAGATGAGTCATCCGGATGATGTCATCAACACAGATGTCTGGCAGGATAATTCTGGCATAACTTAAGGAAATGTCTACATATAGTTTAATTTCTTTCTTTCGGAACCAGAATTTTTGTTTTTTAATATTCAATGAACTTTTTTCTTTATCTGATAATAAGGATTGGATATATTCATCTATTTCTTGTTTTACACTGATCTCAGCATAGTCTATCTCCTTACGAAACCTTTTTATTAATTCTACATGGACCTCATTACAATTTTGTATTAAATTTACTCTGTTTATTTCAATCATGTCATTATTTATTTTATCTATTTTATTCTTATCTATAACATCTCTACATTTTCTCAAATTTTTTGCTTCCATGGCAACCCGTTCATCTATAGTCATTCCCTTTTCTTCAGAATCTGAGTTTTTCTCACGGTTTGAAGGTGAGGTATTTTTCGTATTTAACTTGCGGTTTTTTAAAATTCCAAAATTTTTTCCTTCATTGGAATTTACAACTTCGTCGCATGTATCCTTTTCTTTTATGGCCTGTGAGTACCTTTTCTTCAAGGTTGGTGATATAGTTTTGTAGTAATATTGGGTTAAAGGTCTACAATTCTTTCGTATTTGTGTAGAGTTGAGTTCATTGATCTGATTGGCTACTTCACTCGTGGGTGAACCACTCACAGCTCCGCTTTGGATTTTTAGCTCCCCCCCTTTTCATTGTTCGTCATTTCTTCAGCAATTTCATTATAATGACCACCATTATCATTAATTTTGTTGTTTATGAGATAGACCGATAAAGGATTTGACTTTTTTGTTATTAATTCGCATGTTACATTATATGCACTCAATAAGTTGAGGCTTCGTATTTCACGTATGTTGTAGTTCTTACTGTCATTTACACGTTTTGCTTTTTGTATCAGGTTTCGAGATGCTGTCTGTATTATGAGTTCCCTTCCCGCCAGTAAATAGCCATCCTTATTAAATATCTTGCTAAACAAACAAGTAATCGGTTAGCTGCATCATATTTCCTCTCAACTGGCGCTAATATTGTGCTATAGAATGCGATTGGGCGGTCACCTTCGTCAGCGACAAGAATCATTCCCACGGCCTCTACTTCAGTAGAGTGTATGATAATTTTAAAAGGGCTTGAAGCGCTGGGGTAAGCAAGGGTCGTCGTATGCTCTATCACCTTCTTAGCATCTTCAAAAGCTTTATCTGCCACGGGGTTCCATTTAATTTGGTGGTTTGCATATGGCTTCCCCTTCAGGAAGGTATTGAGTTGAGCTGTGACATCTGAAAAACAGGCCATAGATGATATGCAGAAGCCTATTTTTCCAAGAAAGCCTCTTAATTCTCTGATGGTCTTTGGTTGAGGAGTATGGAGTATCTCTTCCACCTTTTCATAATTTGGAGCTATTCCTTTTTCATTTATCGTATATCCTAAATAGTCGATCTCTGTGTCGCCGATCTTGCATTTTGTCTGGTTGAGACTGACATTCAGATATTGTAGTCGTTTTAACACCTGTTCAATAATGACTGTGTTCTTCTTCGGTTTGGGTATGAATCAAGATGTCGTTCATGTAGACACAGGTGTTTTTTAAGATCTTGTGTGAGAATATCGATGAATTGTTGAAATATAAAAGGAGAGGAAACATAACCCATGGGTAAACATCGATAGCTATAGTTGCCAAGATTTGAAGTTATCATAAAGTATTTTTCGCTGTCTGGAGATAATGGGACAGCGCAGTAGCCTTGAGTTAGGTCCAGGCGTGAGAACAATTTGCTTCCCTTTAACGTAAACATTGCATCCTGTAGGAGGGGTAGACCATACGTCTCGATCTCTGCCTTTTTATTCAGCTCTCTAAAACCGGATATTATTCTCACCCTATTGTGACTCTTCTCTAGAACGGACATTGGGAAGGACCAGGGGGAATTCGTCCTCCTCAAAACACCTGCAGCCAATAAATTATTAAATTCTGCCCGAGTTTGAGCATATAACTTGTGAGGGATACAACGGGGTTTGAGGGCTATTGGTGGTCCTTTGATGTTCACATGATAAGGATAAGTATTGGCTAGTTCAATTAAAACTTTTTCAGGTATAAAGGCAGCTTCTTCGTCAGTAGTTACAAGACCGTCCTTATCTATCAAGGCTGTGCTCATTCTGTTATTTTTATTTTTATACTTTCAAAAATTATATTCCACTTTTCCATTTGTTTTAATTTTATATGATTATTTTCTGGTAAATATGGATTCAAAAATAACTCTGTATATTTCATTAATACCTCTTTAAAGAATAAAGAACTACGAGGAACATGCTCAGAGGTGATAGGGGGAGAATGTGAAAGTGACAGATTAGAGAGAAAATTTTCATGCGCATAGTTAATATTAAAATTTGCATTTCTACTCAATTTTATCGTTTTATTTGTAACACTATCTATCAACATATAGCGCTTGAAATCTATGCCCATTTCAAAATTCTTTAAAAATGATAAGCCTAAAATATTTGTTTCAATATTAGTAACATAAAAAGTATCAATATATTTTCTACCTAGATTAAGGTCAAATTCAATAGTTTTATTGTCATAAATAGCAAATTTTGAATGATTACCTGCTAGCATATAACCTATGGGGGCTTTGTTATTTGCAAGAGCACTTCCAGCCAAAATATTTTTGACCGACCCACAGTCAACAAGATAGTTTACCTTATTTAATATGTCATGTACCGTATACAATGTCAAGTCGTCAATCTTACAAACTTTCCTGTCTACACCAACATCGGCTGTAACATTCTCTGCTAAAACAGCGGTCGTTAACAGCGCTCAAAACAGTTGGATCTGACAGGATATTTGTTTCATTGCTCTCACCTTCCATTATATGGTCCATAACACACATATCATTTGATAAATTTGATTTAAAAAAAACATAGCCCACATGCAAAGGGTCTACAGTAGTAATAAAATTTTTGCTTTGTACAATTACTAAGACATTTCGGAACATCAATTTTAAACCTTTTGTTGACATCGGTATTATTTAATATAACATTTTCTTTAATTGGAATATTTTTATCCACCAGACTACTACTACTTTCGGTTGGCAAAATTTCATTCTTGTTTTGAGAAGGTGCATGCAAGACCTTTACAATTTCATTATTTAATATTTGTCTTTGTTTAACAAAATTTATGTATCTTTTCTACATTATTTTAAGACCATTTTGTTAAATAGTAGATGTATTTTAATAATTATTAGTACGGTAGTTTAGTTTCAACGTTTGTTCATTCTAATTACTTTTTTAATTATATTAATATTATTTGATTTATTATTATATCATTAATATTTTTTTAGTAGTAGTAGTAGTTTAGTAATATTTTTTTATTTCTATTATTAATTAATATTATTATTATAGTATTATTATTATGGATTATTGGTTTAGTAATACCATACTTGAAATTTTTCTGACGTTTATTTAACACGCTTTCACCATTACATAAGAGTATTGTTAATAACTTGCACTTTGCGTAAAAGTTTTGAAAAGTTGATCGTTTTTTCTATGTGACCTATAAATTTTCACGGCTGTCTTCAGATGGTAGAGCAGACATCCGTTCTAAGAGTTTTCCGAAGCCTGAGAGACATTTCGTTGGGTGTTCATTTCGCCATTAGCATAAAGTAATGGATATAGGGGACATTCATTACTTTCACAACGGTACGCCCGATGAAGGAAGAGTGAATGGTAATAACAGAGGTCTTGAGCAGCATTATTAAAAGCGTTAGTGAATCCATTATCATCCGACCTTGAATTTCTATGCTGACTTCTGCCCCTTCTCATGTTTATATCCTCAGCTGAGTGGCGTTGACCTTGAATCAGCAGCTGTATCGAATCTGCCATCTCCGTCACTGCCTTTGTAAGCTCGGCCATCTGGCGCGAAAGTTGGTTGTCATGGTTACGGGCAGTGTCAGGTTTGCGCTCTTGGTCGGCGGGAGACTCGTTGGTTCTTAGGCCTGAGTCTGTTCATGCTTGCGTCTCTGTTTTAGGCTCGCACGAGCACATTAAAACAGATTCACCACGATCTTGGGTCCATAGTTGTTTTGCATTTTTCGATATTATTTTTGTATGAAGTTTTTGAACCAATCATCTGCTTACTTTGACATTACGCTGTATTCTATGTTCTTTCAGCAATGTGAATAACTCATCTGGGATTTTGTCAGGAAAAGGCTTCAAGAAAAATATTCCATAGCAAATTTAGGTTATTGATCTACTAAGACGTCTCGAAATTCTTTAACCAAAGCATCCCTTTGACTCTATGAGGTATTTCACTTGGTGGAAAAGTTCACAGGTCGCCATTCCTTGTTTGAAGGATTTTCCGAATTCGCTGGCGTAGGGCGATAAGATAGGTCTCTTCTATATCGTCCAAAAGGAGTTGCTAAGCATTTTCTTGCAATGGAAATTTAATTTTTGAGACCAGTGTGGTTGGCAAAATAGGTGCTAACAGACGAACACGTTCATGTGTGTTATCATCGATGGTTGATTTAATTTGAATATGCATATCTTTAAAATCCAATTTTCGCAATCATTTTTCATTAGAAATCAAACCGCAAGGTAATTGACTTGAAGTTAGATGACTATAAAGTCTTTAATGCGTGACTTATATCAGGAACGCCTTGGGATCTTGGTTGTTGGCCGGAGAAATTCGGCCGTTCATTTTCAGGCTCACTTTCAGATATGAAGAAGCAGGATGCCCTTCTCCGGGGTCTTTGGAGGGTTGGAATGTTGTTGAGGAGAGCGTCTTACCCTTTCCCCCTTTTTCCTTTTTCAAAGAAGAGGAAATAGTGACTCGCTGATTTATTTTTTCAGAATCATTTCTTTTTTAGTTGAAACCATCTTTTGATACTGACTAAATATCACTGACTATTTTTAGTCGAATGAGTCAAAGCCCAAGAGGCTGAAATGTTAAGCCTAAAATGGGAACTTTGTTTGAAAATTTCAAATGTTCGAAGCAGCAACGACTTTTCTGTTACTAACCCGATTTTTTTTTTCAATTTGAATTTGACAACGACTTATTTCGTATTATTTTTGAGATTATATAGTGTTTATTTCTTCACGTTGTTAACTATTTGATTCACACAGTTTATTTATAGTCAAAATTACACTGATTAATCGCAATTTCTCACTACACAGATTTATTTTTCAAACACATTGATTACAGTGGAAATTTTTCACCGTATCTGACACCAAATCAGGGAGTTTCTAATTAACCATGTAAAGGGGTCAACAGTCACTCGTAGGGTTTCACCAGAGATATGAGCCAAGATCAAAGAAGGCAATCAAATGAATAATGACGAGTAATCAATTAAATATGTGATTGAAATGAGATAACTTTATCAATGCTCAGTTGCAGAAACAGGTAAAATTTAATTATTGACAGAACAAATGAAATTTTTAATGAACAGAATGCAAATTGGACACTAATCAGCTAATATGAATTAACTTGAAACCAATCGTACATTATAGCAATTTTTTAATAGTGGCACAGAACCTATTCAAATTGACCTCTCCATAGCAAGTCCCAACTAAACGCCAAAGAATCATGTCTTGGCTTTATGGCCCTCGTGGACATCCTCCACCAATCAGATTCCAACACTTGGCATTTTTCTCCCTGAAGGGGGGAAATGCCAAGCATTTCTTTCTACTAATACTTAACATTTTTTTAATTGAAAATAGGTTCACTAACGGCTTTATTGCAATGTTTGCAAAAAAGTTTTGCCTCTACGATAAATGTATCACTTTTCAATATATTCACCATTATTGCTTTTACAAAACATAACACTAGTTTTAACTCCCAAATATATATATATAATATAATATATATAATATATATATATATATATATATAATATATATATATATATATATAATATTAATATATATATATATATATAATAATATATATATATACTATATATATATATATTAGTAACATATGATCTGACTTGTTGTCGAAAGAGCGGGTCGGTTAATAAATAGAAATTGAAGGAAAAGAGAGAGAGAAGAACGAAGAACAACAAGAGAGAAGAAAAACCTTGAAGCGCCAAGAACTCTCAAAGTCTCTAAATAGAGCTTTTCAAGAAATCCAAGATTGAAAGGCTCTTAGAAGAGAACTGGCCAGATATTTGTACACAAAGAATCTTTACTAAATGAAATCATGAATTCTGTGTTTTTTAAATTTGTAGAAAGAAACATAGTATTTTATATCTGTATAAAAAATTTATCGGAAGAGGAACAAAATTTTCTGCAAGAAATTTCTTTTTCATGTATTTTAATAAGCGTATCATAATTCCCTGTAAATATAAATGGAGGAACGACAATATTTCCCAGCTTTGTTCTTTTGGATTATTAAATTTAAAGAAATTAAACTGGATTGTAAAGCTAATATTTTAATGTAACAAATTTAAAACTAAATTAAATGGGTCTCAAGAAGAGTTTATAAACGACACTCAAAACATATGAAGAGACATCCTCTTCGTTATTATTCTATTAAGGCAGGAGGCCACTTTTAGTCAATTGTTTTCTTCCCACCGGAAAAGCTGAGAAATATAATAATATTTCTTGCCCCAAGAATCGTCGTGGGGGGAGAGGTTAAAAAAAACCCCCCCCAAAAACCCCCCAACCCTTTTCTACAAGTCATTCGAGACATGCTGTTTCTCAGCAAACTCTCTTCTATTTAAACTAAAATATATACTAGGTCGGACAGGATAAACAACCCGCCCTTTAACTTTCCATGCTCTGTTAAAACTCTTGGACCAAGCATTGGGAATCTTATGCGACTAGAAACACAAATCTTCTGGAGAGCTCTGGAAAACGATGAACTTTCAAAGCTGGTAATGGAAGAAGAGAGATTTTTGCTGTGGTAGTTCCACTAACGTTGAAACCCTACCTGAGTGTATAACTCAAAGGCTAGCATCGGAAAACCATTGCGCCGAGAATTGTTTTTCTAGAGTGTGCTTCCTAAAAGGTAGAATAGAAGAGTGAGAAGATGTGTCCAACTGACAAAGGTGAATGCCCTACCTTGGAGATGATAATAATATATATATACTATATATATAATAATATATAATATATATATATACTATATTAAATATAAATATTATATATATATATATTATTATATAAATATATATATATGATATATATATTTAAGACAAAAAGACAATAGTAACCAAAACGCCAGATGGGGTTTATATTTGTTTTATATATACCATATAGTATATTATAACATGGAATTAATAGAAAAATACATCATATTCCCCAACCCCAAAATGTTTCAAATCCATATCATGAGCCTTAATACCAGACGACATTTGCCCTAATACCCAAAACAATAACACAAAGCAATTATACCTTATATACACTTTTACATTTAAAAAAAAAAAAAAAAAAAAAAAAAAAAAAAAAAAAAAAAAAAAAAAAAAAAAAAAAAAAAAAAAAAAAAAAAAAAAAAAAAAACCATTTAGTAAAATCATTAAAGAGCAAGATAATTCCATTCCTCTATATGGTCAATGCTGGGGCAAACAACAATTTTCTTACATATCAAATTTACAGAAAAAAACCACTGCAATCTAACTCCTAATTTCATGTAGCCTCTGATCATTTTTTTTTCAATCTTCCTAGTACAAAGTTTTAATGCCAATTTATTTTCTTTCGTTGCACTTTCCTCTACGTCTGTGACACAATACATCTGGAAACAGAAACCCCTCCTTATTTCATAAACCTTAAAAATAATTAAACTATCCCCAACCTATAATTTTCCTTTCCAAAGTTTTTAAAATAAAAAAAGAAAAGAAAAACCTTTAAAGAATCACGAACCAAAATCTTTTGTATTAAACTAAGATACCTAATTTAGATACATACTTACTTAAAAAAAACATATACCCAACACCATACAAACCACAAAATCTAACCTCATCTCCTTAAAACACACACTCAAACCCCCATAACCCCATACCACAATTCAAAATTTCGCGCATCTACACAATCTCCTTGTTTACATTGCCCAAGAAACACTTACATAGGTGATTTGAAACCAATATATGACCACCGCATTAATCAACACACATACGATCTACAAAATGACAAACCCTCATCTTCATTAACCATACCCAGTACAGAAACACTAACGATCACTTAATCAACATTACGTCCTCCAAATTAATACTACCTATACAATACACCATGCAAGAAAAAAAATAAAAACAAGAATTTTTTTTTTAAATAAAAAAACTATTTTTTTATCAACATTGACTACAATATACCCAAAATTTGTTCAATAATACATTTTCAGGGCATTAAAATTACTTTTCCATTTAAAAAAAGTCATCTCGTAAAACTAACTTTTCCAAAATACTTACTTAAAAGCTAATATAATTTACTTTTTATGATTTAGGTTCTTTGCAACTTAACTTCTTTGACAAGGTCCAGAAACTAAGTGAATTCATATACATATTTCTATCTCTCACATATTATTTATCATCTAGATTTTCTGTAGATAGTTTGAGTTTTTTAACCCGCTCACGGTGGTTTACGAAAGTTGTGTCTTGACAAACCGAAAAAAGTTAAACATTTCTAAGCTTATTTTTATTTTAAGTATTAATAAACTCAGTAATTTACGGTAGTGAAGGGATAGAAAAGTTAATGATATTTCAGGTGTAAGCGTGAATGGTTATGTAAGAGTTTTTCATTCACAATCATAACTGCAGCTTTGCAATGGAAGAAAAATAAATATATACTCAAAAAAAAATATAATACATATACTCATATTATATTAATTAAAATTTATATATTATCCATACCTAAATTTACATAAACTAAACTATTACCGACTATATTAATATAATAAATCAGTATATACTGCACCTAACTTGTATCATTTACTGTGTTCAAATATTTAGTCTTCTACTATCTGAGAATTTCGATAGTTTATCTCTTGTAAAAATATAGTTAATTATCCTTACACTATATGCTCATTTAATTAACATACCATATTATAACTACGCGTCTTATTATAGAAATATAACTAATTAAACTGCTAGGCATCGTATATAGTATAGGTAAATTGTTTATTTTATATTATTGATAGAGAATATATATGATGATGACGAGTACTTTGTATCTTTCGTATTAATGAACCTTTTACAGTAAAACTTTGAATATAGGTGAAGTTTAAAATTGATAGGTTGAAAAAAAAGTAAATGGATGGCAAGGTTTACCAAACACCCCAAATAGTAGCTTGATAGGGAGTACTTTGCAATGTTGAGTGTGTTTTTTGATTCGTCAGAGATATTTAAAAACGATGTGCAAGCTACAAGAGTACAAGTACACTTGGGTTTAGAAGACTGGCAAGTGGGTACAGTAGTACGAGTATGACTCCAAAAAAAATTGTTATTTTAAGTAGAACGACAGAGTGTAGCAGAGGAACTTGTACTTGAACCCAACGTGCTGGTGGGGGTGAGGTTATAAGGTATTATATAGATATAAGTAGATATATAATATATTATAGATATATTAATAGTAATGATATGTTATATATATTATATTAGTACTATATATAAGTAGTGTATTATATAATATTATAATACAGTTTATTAGAGAGAGAGAGAGAGAGTATTATGGGAAGAGAGAGGCAGAGAGAGGGAGGAGAGAAGTGAGTGTCCTCGTGATAGAGAGAATCTGTGACTCACTACTGAGGCGATGATCACCTGGTGTTGTGTGGAGTATAGCGACTGTCTAGTGCGGCGTGGCTTATAGTCTTGCAAGATGAGTTTTACTGGATCGCAATCATTTTAAGAGATGTAGTTTCCGAGTAATATAGTTTAGTGGGATAGGGTGTATGATAGTTATTATATTAGTAGTATACTGTAGTTATTAGGGGTAGTGGTTGTGAGAGTATATATATATATAGTTTATGTATAATATATATAATGTGTGGTATATATATATTATATTAGTAGTTTTATATATATTGTATTTTATATATATAAAGTATATATATTATTATTATTATTTATTTTTATATATAATACTATAATTTATATATATATATACTATTTATATACTTAACTTAATATATATATGGGATCGATATATGACATCAAAAAATTTCCTTTGAAATTTACAAGCGAGAGTATTTTATATTTTTTTCTTTTTCAATGAACTATATTTATTAGAAAAAAATTTTTATATGTATTTGTTATATTTTTGTATATATGTTATAGATACTATATATATATTACTATTAGTAAATAAATGAATGTGATATACTATAGTTATTGTAATTATATAATATATAATATACTAATATATATATATAAAGAGCGACTTCCATTTATAATATTTAAAAGGCTTTGCTCGCGCGTAGTGGACATTATAGACAGAAACGATCATATTTTCAAATTTCATTTAATTGTTACAGAAACAATTCTTTAAATTTCTTGACTAAAAGTTGTTGAGTAAGAAATCGGACAATAATAAATTAATAAACGATTAACGCAAAATTGAAAACACGAAGAGAAAGTAAGTAGCCGCTTTAAATATACTCTTTTTAACACGATTAATAAGAAAATAGAAGCAATCCTGCCCTCGAATCAATTTGCTGCCGGAGATCGGTATCGGACAATCGGACATAAATTAATAAACCGATAACGAAATAGCTTGTCTACATCGCGTATATTTAATATTATATATACAAAAATATTTTAAGAAAAACAATATAAAAAAATAAAAGAATATTACTAATAATTTTAAAATCATAGAAAAAAAAGAATAACTTGAAAATCTCTTAAAGTAATATGGAGTTAAGTAAACGAATTTTAAATTAAAAGAAAATATTAGCAAATCCTTTTTATAATAAATATAAAAACTATAATTTTATTTTTTTTTTTAACTTTTTTTTTATTTTATTTTATTATATAATAATATACACAAAACACATCATACTATACTATAAAATACACTAACATACTAATACAAATATAATATAAATATATACACCTACTTAATATATACATAATAGTATAAACTACTACTAATAATATATATATAGAGAAGAGAAGATACCGAGAGAGCAAGAAGATGGGATGATGAAATTCCGTCAGATATAAAAAAAAGTTACTATATAAATATATATATAGTACTAATTATATATATACTCATATATATATAATATATATTATATATATATATAATAATACATAATAAATATTAATATTAAAACTATATATAACATAAATAATTACATAAGCATATATACACTATACTAATATATATATAGAGAGAACAGAAGACGAAGACGAGAGCAGAGACGAAGAGAGAGAGAGAGACAGAGAGCAGAAGAGAAGAAGACGAAGAAGAAGAAAGAGAGAAGACAGAGAGAGAAAAGACCAGAAGAGAGAGAAGAAAGAAAGACGAAGAGAGAGAGAGAAGAAGAGAAGAGGAGAAGAGAGAGAGAGGAGAAGAAGAGAGAGAGAGAGACGAGAGAAGAGAAGAGAAGAGAGACGAGAGAGAGAGAGAGATACCGAAACGGAGTAAATTTTAATACTTAATAATGAAGCAAACACAAATTAACTGTTAATGTCTACTTAGGATTATTAATTTGATTATATTGTAATTAATATAGAACTAGAGGTGGGGTAGCAGGTGAAAGTGTTAGACTGATGGAGTAGTAGAAGAGAGGGAGGTGCCCTGCTAATTGTATTGCTGATGATTTGTTTTTGTGTTGAGGTGAATCTAAAGAGAGTTTGAGAGGATTTGTAGAGGGGTTTGGCAGGGTGTCAAAGTAAATGTAGATAATGGTAAGGTTATGACAGTGATTGAGGACAGTCCACTGTGTGAGCAACTAGAACAAGTATCTGAGTTTAAATATTTAGGATATATGTTGGATGAAAAGAGAACGTGGATTGATGCAGAATGTAGTTAGAAATTGAGATAGTAGGGAAGGTGTGGTGGCAATGAAATCCTCGGATGGAAGACTAAAGTCTTAAGTGCGCTAAGGTTTTGCATAAGGGTATGTTGTTACTAGTGATGTAAAATACCCTGATATTTATAATTAGGGGTAAATACCCAAAATTCACCAAATACCCAGGTATTTGTCCTGCTTATCTGAATCTGAATCTGCTTAAAAATTGTAAATTTTTAGTAAATTTTATGATTTTAAGTGTTGTTTTATGATGGATAAAAATTGATTCATTAAATTTACTAATTTTTTTTACCATATTTTCTTAAAGTTTCAAATTTCAAGTGAACATTGAAGCAAAAACTAAAAACTTTCTACTTTATAATTCATACAATTTAAAATTTTCAAAATAAAATTAATAATTTGGCAATATATATATATATATATATATATATATATTATTATATATATATATTATATATATAAATATATTATATAATATATATATATATATATATATATAAAATATTATATATATATTATAATATATATATAAGATTTTCAAATATAATATATAATATATATATATATATATATATATATATATATATATGTCGAAGAATATTGCCCTTGGAGTATAATAAAAAATTTTAAGGGAAATTCTTTTAATTATAAATGTTTTATAAAACACTTTTACATTCAATAAGTTAAACAATATGTTTATAAAAGGCGAGCTTTCATCTCGAACGTTCTCGAGACCTCGTCGGGCAAAAATAAGAATTATTTTTACTTTTTTAAATTTCTTTTCATTGTTGATCCGGTTGGTTGGTAATTTTTTTAATCGAACTATTGAAAATCTGGATGTTTTTAAATATCGCTGTATATGGCTCAATCTTTGTTTATCAACGTGTTTGTTGTAGTTATCTTGACGATGTAACAAAGTGATACCAGCATTTTCCTGTGGCTCATTGATATAGCGCATAGTTTGAATTTCTTTGCTATGGTATGATGAACAGCCAATCTTCTGTGTGGCTAGATCGGAAATTCATTATACTGTCTTTACGTGAAGTCTGTTTAATGTGTTTATCTTTGCGACGTACAAATTTTGAGGTTTCTCCTACATATATTTTTGACAATTTGTACACGGGATCTGATATACACAGCCTCTGGAGGTATTTGGGATAAATTTGGGTCGAAAAGTTTTTTTAAAGCTGGATGTGTTGGAGGGTATTAAAGTAATGTTTTTGGGTATTGAATTGCTTGATTAATTTTGTATCGGCAATGTGTTACTTGGTAAAATATGTGCGGGTTAGTTTTATTAGGGGTTAATGTTGTAATAGTCTTGTTTTATTGTTTTCTAATGCTGTTTTTATGAACACTTATTCGAGGATTATGACAATGATACCGAAATTCTGTATATGTCATTGTGTTTTGTTTGCAATAATGTCGTGAACATATTCTGCCCATAGCTAATCCATTGACTCCGGTCATCTGTTGGCCTTGTGTTGTTGGGATGGTTGTAGCCATTCCATCAAAAAAAGTACGGGAGACCATACCGCCGCTTACTAAATATATTTTGTACCAAACCTTAGTGTATTTTTCCAGGTGGATAATTGTATCTAATAAATGAGTGTTCGTTGGACGGTTCTTTTTAGTCTGTATGTGTACCTGAAGGATGAATACTATTGATTGAAAGTAAGGACTTCTTTGTGAATTGTGTGTGTGAAGGGCTGCAAAAAAATGTTCATCCCACGTACCTGATCCAGATATTATTGTGTAGTAGGGGATGCAGGTAATTTGTAAACGATATCGGTTTGCGCTCCAGTATACACATATTGCTGAGGATAGGTGATAATGGAGACACCATGCTGAGGCCAAAGTTTGAACTATATAAGAAAATTTACCATTTAAAATGGGGGCCAGGCCTTTGTTTGTAGGGACAGATTGATTAGTTGTTTAATGAGTTGGAAGGAATATTGGAGAATATATTTGGTGGGTGTATAAGTAATTTTCTAATAATGTCAGAGTTTGTGGGACTGGGACTGATGTAAAATAATGATATGGCGTCAAAGCTGAGGGAATTTGGAGTGTGGGTTAGTCTGCAGGTACTGTGAAATGAAAGCGTTCTGTTGATTTGATAAATGTGAGATTTGAAATTTTGTTATATGAGCGGGCAGTTGGCTGTTTTTGCTAACCATTTGATAGTTTGTAAGTTGCGCTATTATATTTGAATGAAGGTCGGAGGGGAATGTTGTTTTTATGGGTCTTTAGGACTCCGTAGAACTGTGAGGGAAAAAAACTTTATTCTCCAATATTCCTTCCAACTCATTAAACAACTAATCAATCTTACCCTAGATCATTCATATTTTAATTTTTTTAATGAATTCTATAGTACAAACTTCTGGCCCTCCAAGCATGGGGTCTCCATTATCACCTATCCTCAGCAATTATTTATATGGAGCTTACCGAATACTATCACATATGTCCCATCCCCTACTTACCACAATAGACTGGATCCAAACAACAAATCATCCACACAACACCAATCACAAAAAAAGTCCTTACTTTCATCAATAGTATTCTCCTTCAGTACAATACCCTAAAAAAAAGAACCGTCCAACGAAACACTCCCATTTTTAATACATTAGTTCACCTGGAAAAAACCTAAGGTGCAAACATAATATAGAAAAAACCTTACGTCTCCCCTATTATTATACACTCTATCAAACCAATCCCACACACAAAACTAGCAGTATTATCATCATTGTATCTCCGTGTGTTCCGAATATGGTTCACCCGCCATTATTGCAAACGAAACACAATACATATACAGAACTTTCGTATCATTGTCATATCCCGTAATTATTTATATATAAGACAAAAGCATATAGAAAAGCAAAAAAAGATATTACAACATAAAACAAGATAAAACAACCCAATACATATATACCAGTACCAAACATGCGATACAAAATATCTAAAAGCAATTCCAATACCCAATAACATTACTTTAATACCCTCCAACAACATCAGCTTAAAAAACACCTTCGACCCCCAAAATTTAATCCAAATACCTCACAGAGCTGTGATATATCAGATCCCGTGTACAAATGGTCAAAAAAATATGTAGGAGAAACCTCAAAATTTTGTTACGTCGCAAAGATTCACTCTCCACAAAGCAGACCAATACGTAAAAAGACAGTATTGAATCCCGCGAACCGTAACGAGCAACACAGAATGGTCGTATGCATAACAATACTCAATTATCAACCGAAAGCAAAACCTTATCCGATAATAATTCAATAACACCCATATACACAGGATAAAAATTACTAGTTCGAGAACATTTTGTATACGATGTAACGTCATGATTAAATCGGATATCAAGTACTAAACAACCTGCACAAAGACAATAGAATTGACCATAAGAGTATACTAATTAGGCGTATATTATTTAATAAGATACATCCCAGATGATATTTCAATAGTTCGATTAAAAAAATTACCAACCAACCGAATCAACAATGAAGAGCACTTCAAAAAAAGAGTAAAACTAATGACCTACTTATAAGTTTGCCCGACTGAGTGAAAGGTCTCGGAGAACGTTCGAATGAAAGCTTCTGCTCCTTTTTCCATAACAATGATATAGTTTAAACTGAATATTGGTGTAAAAGTGTTTATTAAATGCCATAATTAAAAGAATTCCGCTAAATGTTTCCTTATGAATCTATACCAAGGGCAATATACTTCCGATACAAATTGAAACTACGAATAAATTTAGAAGTTACCATATATATATATATAATAGTATAATAGTATAGTATTATATAGTATATAATATTGATATATACTATATATATAGTAATATATATATATAGTTATGATACTATATATATATATATATATGGTGTGTGTGTATGTGTGTGTGTGTGTTGCTGTGTGTGTGTGATGTGTCTGTGTGTGTGTGTGGTGTGTGTGTGTGTTGTGGTGGTGTTGTGTATAATCTACTATTACATTTTTATATTTAATCAAAACAATGCACACAGTACATGTCTCTACATCCATATATTACTCCGAGATGTTTATACCTATAGTACACTTTGGTTAAATAATAAATTTCACTTTCAATGGTACTTCCTTTTGTTTATGGTGATAGCGCATCGGTTTCTGTTGAAGTATCTATAGCCACAACACCCTCTTCTACCTCCTCTTCCTCTGATGAATTATCATCTTCCTCCTCCTCCTCCTTCACCTCCTGGGTACTTTCATCTATTTGATTTGAAGATTTGTTCAATTGAAGCACGTGCTCTTTTTCTGTGCAATTTGTATTTTTGGTTATTTTCTTTTGGGTATTTCGTATTGCTTAACAATTTCCAATAATGATATTATAGATATGTAATTTTGGCTGTTCATTCAGTTGTAAGTCTGAAGGTTTTTCAACGTTGAATCTGGCTGCCAATGTGACATGAGATTCTGACAGCTATATCAGCTAGCAAGCAAGTTCCCCGCAAGAGTCTCCACCATATCATTGGGCTCAATTTTTCTTCAACAACATCCCAAATAAACTGTCGACGCCATATACCTTCTTTGTTACGGTAATTAGCCAAGTCTTGACCCACAAAAATTACACTATCTATACGGGTTCAGTTACCAACTTCACTTATGAAACCCATAGCAGTAGTAGGAATACCATTTTGCACAAAATTTTTTTTGCGGTTTTAATACACCTTTCCTACTAGATACAAACTTCCAAAATAATCCAAAAATAAACAAACAAAACAAAACACCATTACTATTACAACTTACTATTCCTATACCACTTACCCACCAATACCCCACTAAAAAGAAAGCTCCAAGCATACATGCTAAACATTCAGAGGTAAACCATACAGAGGCTAAGCCCCTCTATTCCAACGACATTTCTACCCCAAACAACCTTTAAATAGATACTGACATTTCCTATAATTTATCTACATTAGAAGACACAGAAATAGCTCCTTATTTTAAGTACACCCTTTCTGTTAAAGCTTCCTCCCCCGCTCATACTTCTCCTCCTGACAATTTTATTTTGTCTACAGAGAACAGTTATATCAGCAACTTTCTTTTTGCGGGAAGCGTGCTGAGTTCTACCTCCGACGGCCAAGTTCTCTTGGACATAATCAACATGAGCGCTTCTTCCCAATTCCTTCCTCAAAACACCGTCATAACCAGGGCAAATCCTATTTTAGTTCTAGACGAAACCCTCCAAACGTCCAATGTCAATTTGGCCACCTCTTCCAAAGGCTTAACTCCAAATCAACTTCGAAATACTTTAAAAAAACTAGTCCAGGAATCTTTCAAAGATAATGAGGATTGCTGTACTACATTTCAAGATCTGGATCAATTAGAACACTTAATTGATCTGTTGATGACTTACAAAGATGCAATAGCTTTAGAAGATGACGAAGTCCCCGTCTGTCCTTTAACTAAATTTTTGATACAACTTAAAGAAAACACCCCAAAGGTACTGTACCGCCCACAGTACCGCCTTCCCCATAAATACTTGACCCAGATAGACGATTGGGTCAAGTCCGCCCAACAAAAAGGGTACATCCGTCCTATTAGTAGTCCCCAAGAATTGTTGCGATTATAGGCAAATTAATGCACATACGGTGCTGGACCGCGTCCCCCTCCCTTGCATCAACGACATCCTCTCAATGGGGAAAATCCAAAATATTCAGCAGTCTCGACCTTCTCGACTCATACCAACGTCTGGAAATCGAGGAAAAGACACAACCGCTACTAGCTTTCCGCACTCCGCGAGGTCAGTATGCGCCAACAAGACTCAATTTCGGTTTGTCCAACGCATCACCCGTCTTCGCAAGAACGATGGAAATGGTGTTGTCTCACCTCATAGGTGATGCATGCAGTCTTTTTGGACGATGTCTTAATACTGGGGGAAACATTAAAAGAGCATTTCGGTAACTTAGAAAAAGTTTTCCTATCATTTCGAAGGAATAAAATGAAAATCAAACTTGCTAAATGTAAGTTTCTCCGGAACAGTCTCCTATTTCTGGGGTTTAAAATTTCCAAAGACGGAATCTAACCTGATCCCATAAAACTCCAAACCCTTAATACATTCAAACCCCCTACTAATGTATCAGAAACCAGGTCGCTCCACGTCTTCCTGAACTAATTTAACCATTTGATAGACACCTACTCTGCCTTGCCAAGCCTATAACAAAATTGCTACAAAAAAATGCAATATTTTACTGGGAACTCGAGCAACAGAGAGCTTTTCTTACCTTAAAATATAAGTTATTACTCCAACCCCAATTAAGATTCCCTGATTACTCTAAGGAATTCTATATCAACACTGGTACCTCTAACCTAAAGCTCGGTGTTGTACTATACCAATTAGATGAAAATGGCAAAGGGAAGCCATTATCTTTCATCTCCAGAGCACTACACAAATCCGAGGCTAATTAAAAAACTATTGAACAAGAAGCATTGGCAATAGTCTTTGCTTTACAAAAATTTAAGAATACGGTGTTCGGTTATCCGCTTACAATTAACACGGATAACCAACCATTAATTCATCTCATACGCCATAAGCAACTTACCGGACGTTTAGAAAGATGCAATTTATTCATAGCGCATTTTAATCAACAATCAATTGCCGACTATTTAAGTACTCCTACTTGCTCTTATTCTTTTGCACAGTACCGTACTCTTTACTGGAACTATCCCTTTGGCAAAAGAAAATATAGTAAATGAACAAAAGATATGTAAACATCTTAAAACTCTCTATGAATATGCAAAACCCATCATTTCCCATAGCAAACCACTTTCCGAACAAGACACTCTTGCTTACACTTACCCCCATGTTTTAATCGATGACATTTTACATTATTCAATACAATCTGGAAGTTTCCTTATCCAAGTCCCAGATACATTAATCCATTCCGTCATCGAACACTCCCATGCCTCCCTAGCAGCGGGACAATGCGGAACGCAGAGGACCGAATTTCGAATTCGAGAAAGATACATTTTCCCCAAATTACACAAACTTACTCATGAATATTGTGCAACATGTCCTTCCTGCCAAAACATTAGTTGAAATACTTCCAAAAACGCCCCCATAAAAGTATACCCCCTACCCTATGAACCTTTTTCCAGAGTCCACCTAGACATTTTAGGACCTTTACCCAAATGCAAAATTACACACTGTAAATACATCCTTTGCATGAAAGACTCTTTTACTAGGTATGTTGAACTTGTCCCCTTAAAACAACATACTACTAAAGACATTGCACAGGCTATCCTGGAAAGGATAATCTGTCGCCATTCTACTCCGGAGGTAATCATTTCTGATCGGGCACCGGAGCTGACCTCCCAACTTTTTAAAGAAATATGTGCCCAATGGCTTATTAAGGCAGTAAACATAGTTGTGCGTGTCGCAGAGTAATGCACTAGTTGAAAAAGAAAATCATAAGATAAGCAATTATCTACGGCACTCTGTCAATACCAATCAAAACGACTGGGGTCAATACATCCCATTCACACAAACTGCCATAAACGCAATCTACCATTCCACCATTGGTACTACCCCACATTTTCTCATTTACACATAAAATAAAAGACCAGGATCTTTTTGACTATTCCTCCCCTTTTTACTTCTATACAACCACCCCGTAAGCACATAAATGACTATGTTGATGAAATAGCCGAGCGAGCCCACTTAATTAGGGATCCATCGAGAACACTTGAAACAGAAAACAAATCCTAAAACAACTTACCATAATTTTGTACTACCCAAATGAAAATAGACCCGATTTAGTTCATTCATCCCAAAGCCTAAAAACAATCCCAGACTTGCTAGTGGATGAGTCCCAGAATCTTAGTTTGTCCACTTATAAACGACTCTTTTCCAATGTCTCGATAAAATCTTGTCCACAGGGTTAATGTCAAAATATCAGTAATAAACCTATTCCCCAACAACAACCTCACGGCGACCTACACACTAAAACAAGACCACCTCCCAAAACAAATACAACATTCCCAACAAGTCATTCGAAACACACCACATACTATGCACTCGCCACCAAACACAATATTCCAAACACAAACCCAAAACCACCACATAGTCAACCACCAACTACACCTACAACTCCTTTACACACATTCCTTCCTCCTGAAATTTACAACAAAGACAGTTATTCCCACATGAAGAAACTGCATCACCAGAACAAATTTCCCACATACCAACATCACCACCACATTCTCCAACACCATACAGACCCCTATTTGCTACAAAGACAACAAATACCACCGGAAGAACCCACTTACCATGAAACCTCCATGCACATATAAAAATCTACAAAGAGATTTCCAGATCACCATCCCTGAAGAGTACCCCCTGTGTACAAGAAAGAAGAGACTTACATCACCACCACCACTACTCCTTCCCTAGATTGCCTTGGAGCCCTCAGCCTTACCTCCAGGCTTCTCGTAACCACAAACATTCTTTAGCAGATATTCCACCTACCCACTCCAGACACCAGACTGAATGATCCATCCTACAGACCTTCCTTATCATTCCGAAACCCTGACATCCCACACCCCATGCAGTTGCAAAACAGGCAACAACCTGCGACTATTATGAGAAGACAAAGAGAATATCTTTTACCTCCTAAACAAACTATTCCTCCAGGTAGAGGTCATCCACCTCCAAGACCTCCCCACCAACATAAAATTTTCTTTCCTTTTCTCTCCTCCAGGGAAACATCACATATTTGAAAACATGAGTGGAGCATAATAACATCTTTGAAACAAACACCTCAAAGATATTATTTTATAGGAAACTATCTCCAACATTTCTAACGATTTAAATTAAACAACAACATAATCAAGTTCATTTATCATTTTTTTATTATAACTTAAGTCCTAACAACATAATCACCCCAAAAAGAAATTTACCATCAAATACTTAAAAATACATTCCCAAATCTCACATTTCTTACACTCTCCATACTTATATTACATTAACAAACATAGACAAACATCCATCCATTCAACATTTTAAATCGACACTATCTACTCATCTTAATTTAAAATTCACTTACACTGATTCCAGTATTGTAAAATCTAAAAGAACATTTCTTCTAAGTTTTTTTTCCCCGAGCCGGGTCTATTTTCAAATTGAAATACTAACTATCTGTTGCTCTTATCTTCATATATTAGCCCCGCATTGCCAAATACTGACAGGCCAAGTATTTCCTTACAGGAATTTACTCAAGCGTGGGTAAACATTTTGTTTAACCAATAAACTGATAGGATCATCATTTGTATCTAGTGTTTTTTTTATCATTTTTACTACATCTTTTGGCAATGCGTGTGTTTCTTCATCACTACTGGACTGTAGAAATTCTTCCAGTGAATCTGTTATTGATTTTACTACATATTTATTGATTCTGAATATTTCGTTTACCAATCACTGGCATTAAATAAGTGGCAAATTAATGTTCGGTGTCAGAATACTTTGTACTGGTTTGCCACGCAACGGTATAACTTGTTCCTAATATTGGCCTTTCAACTTGCCTTATTTAACGGGGATCTAAATAAGTTGCGATAGTATAGAAGGTCATTAATTTTCCACAGAACCAAAGTGTTTAGCTCTAGTTTATAACATCTTTCATTCTTTCAAACCGTCATCATTTAATGGTTTCAAGGAAATGCTTCATAGCGTTGAGATTAATGGTATTACATCGAGACAGAAGCTGTAGAGGCGCTGATTTTTTAGTAATTTCAAATGGTTTCAATAGCTTAATGCAGTGTGATATGATGTCATTTCCACATTATTAGGAAGAATGTTAACCTTGGAATATACGAACTGGCCCTACAGCAAAGAGGTTCTTTGAACTACCATTCTTTCCATCCATACGAGAAGTGTTCTATTCCAGCGAGTTGGAACGTCTTTGATAACATTAAGATATGTCAAGTCGTTTTTGAATTGCCTTCAAATCATTTTTCATTTTCAGATTCATTTAGTATTTTTATTATCAGAATTCTTTATCAAATCTCGACAATAAATCCGCCTGCAACATCCGCAGGGCCAGAAGGCGCGGATGCCGGTTACGGGTTTTTAATGTCTGCGGGATTAACCGCGGATGCAGGGTACCGTCACTATTATATGTAGCCTTATATGTAGCAGCCTTGTATGTAGCATAATTACTGCTTAGCAACCTTAGCCAACTGTATATGTAGCCCAACTAACAGCAACTAACCTTAACATAGCAACCTTGCTTGTATGTATGCTGCTATAATTATCTTTATATAGCCAACCTTATATATATATATATGTATATATATATATATATAGCATATATATATATATGTATGTATATATAACTTAATATAATATGTATGTATATATATATAATATATTATATAATAACTAATAATAGCCAATAGTAATAAATATATGTATATAACCAATAATATGTATATATGTATGTAATATATAGTTATATATTATATATGTATATATGTATATAGTTAATATAATAATAATAATCTGTATAATAATAACTAACAATAACTAATAATGCCTATATATGTATAATAATAATATATGTAATAATATATATATATATATATATGTAATAATAATAACTAATAATATAATAATAATATGTATGTATAACTTAATATATAATATATATGTAATATATATATATAATAATAATATATATATATTAATATAATATATATATATATATAATATGTATAATATGTATTTAATATATGTATACAATAATAATATAATAATATATATTTACATAGAAAAATATACTAATAATAATAACAATAACCAACTAAAAAAATATGTATATATATATAATAATAATAATATAATATATATATGTACTAACCAACTTAATAATAATAATATGTATTAATATATATGTATAATAATATATGTATGTAATAATATGTAATATCATAGTAACAATAATAATAATTTCACTTTCTTTATAAGAATCTCAATATTTTGATTTGCAATTGAATTTCGCGAAACGTTGCTTTATTTCAACAGAGCCATCAAGTTAAGTGACAAAATATTGCACTATTTGGCACGCTCTGGCTTTGACCTTTTCAATCATTTTTTCTTCTTCTTACGAATGCTTTTTAAAAGACTAAGAAAAAATATATTTATTTAATATTCTAGATTTTATTATTTTTGTTCTTTATGCTTTATTAATTTAATGTCTTACAATGCATTACAACTTTTAACATTCTCATTTTTTCCTAAGGATAAAAGTGCTCTTATTATATTTAGTTATAATTCTCTTTTATGACTTTAAAAATGAAAAAAAAAATGATAAAAGTTGTCTTTTTCTTTTAAACTAGCATTAAGGTTTTCAAATACGATATTTTCATGTTTCCACAAATATAAAACCTATATCAGAATGTAATAAATGATTCTATGCTTTATTTTACTTTAAAAATTAGAATATTTTCGATACTTATTTTCATCTATTTGGGAATTTTATACCTAAGAAATTTTTAACATTCTCTGAACCTTTTGAAAGACAGCTTTCCTTTACCTTTATTTGTCGAGTCTGTGTTTCTTTTATTTCCGTTTTAAATTCTTTCCTTTCTTAGAGTATATCTTCACTTTGACTAGAAGTGGCTAATGTATTTTTCTTCATCTCTTGACTCTTCTAAAAAAAAATAGATTTTTGAAAATACTTTTGTGAATTTACTTAGTAAATCAACTCTTTTGCACAAATTCTCTGTATATTTCTCTATACCTGTATGAAAATTTGTTTAACCTTTAATTTTGCGAAACAAAAATCCATCTCTAGAGAGTGTATTTCTATCATTCATTCCATCAAAAACTTTTACCTGTGGAAAATTTAGTTTCTTTATTTACTTTAACATGATATATATAGATTCCTGTACAAACTTTTTTTTTAATTTTCACTATAAAAATTCACACCTTTAATATCTTTATCTTCTGAAATCTATCTAGCACAAGTGTATTTTTATTATTTTGAATATTCAAAAAACATGATTGCTTTTTTTTCATTATAATTCTCAACTGAGTACTTTTTCTGGTGGTTAATTGTGTTGATGAAAGCAAAATTACTCCATTTGAAGATAGTTTGGTACATGCTCAACACAGAACTGAGGACCAAACTGTTACTTTATTTTACTTCCTTAAAAACGTAAAAATTTTATATATATATATATATATATATATATATATATATATATATATAACTAACAACAACAACCTTAGCCTTTGCTATATATATATATATATATATACTGCTATATATATATATATGCTGTAACATATATATATATATAAGCAGGGAAAACCCCGGAGTGTTGGGTGGTCTCTTCTGCGTCCCTTATATATAAGTAAATGATTTAAAAATAAAGTAATTTCTCAACTACGACAGCAACGATAGGCCACTGTGATTTAATTAACTTGGTAAAATAAAATTGGTTTCACACATCTTTTTATGAAATAGGACACAAAAAGTCTGATTATCTTTTCTCTTTAGTAAGCGCAAACAAAGTTTGCAATGCATTATCTCTTTTAAATGGAAACAAAAGTTTCCCATCAATTATCTTTTAAATAAAGTAACTCAAGGTTTCTTGGGAATTTAAAATAAATTCAAACAACTGAAACAGTAAGTCAATGAAAAAGCAAAGAAGTTGTAACAAAGTCCCTTCATTGAGATACTCGCCGCTGAGCTGAATTGGTAGTCTAGCTTTCAGCGCGTTTACACCACACTTGCCGGACTCTTCTTTTGAGGAAACTTGCGATCGTAGTTTCGGAGTCGCAGCCTTTCCGTAAATTTACCTCACTTGCCGAAAGTAGTGTTTGAAGTTTGGAGGAGTTCTGGAGAGAGTATCTTCCGTGAGATTTTCTTCTGATTCTTAATAATTGCTCTAGTATCTCAACAGGACGGGTTTATATATTATTTCACTTCGACTTATGCTAAAAATTTGCTCGCGCAAATCTTAGCATAAGTACGAACATAAATTAATTTACAAAGACTAATGGGTGCTAACTATATATATATATATATATATATATATATATATATATATATATATATATATATATATATATATATATACTGTTGTTGTATGTATCACTCTTTATATCTATATATAAATATATATATATATATATTAAGTGACAGTATTACACACTAATAATAGCATTTGTTAGCTTAACTCACAGAATCAATAAAAGTAAAATATAAAGCGAAGTTGAAAAATAAATATTGATATGATATAATATAAAAAATTTTTGCTTTTACTTTTTCTCATAATTAATTAAAAATTTATTGGAAAATATTATAAATAAAAATAAAATAAAATAACTTATGGGTAACTATTTTAAACACTGTAGACTTTGGCACGAACAATTTCATAGCATTGCTTTTCGATGTCAAGTATATCATATGGGATGTAAAGTATATTATATAAAGTACTTTGATGAAAATTAAATCATTCGACCGCTTAGCAATATTTTCCACGCGATTGGAAGTGTAGTTCCTTCCAATTTCAGTTATTTATTAATATTAAAATTAGAAGTTTCGTTAAAGATTGAAATTTAATTTAAAAATTATCATTAGAAATTTACAAAAGGTTTTTACGGAATAATATGAGTTCAAACTAAATTAATTTGCGAAATAATAATTCATGATTAGGCCAATGAGTGATAGAAATATGGATTTTGATATAAAAAAAAAATTTCTGTATATATATATATATATATATATATATAACCTTATATATAACCTTATCTTAACTCTTTGTATATATATATATCTTAATATATATATATATATAAAACCTTAGATAAAAAATATATATATATATATAAAAAAAAAATATATATATATATATATATATATATATATATATATATATATATATATATATATATATAACTTGCTGCAAATTCTTTTTAACAAATTGGTTTCAGCAATTCACCTACTTGGACTAAACGAAGGGGGACTTCTTGAACGTTCTTTAATATAATTGATGAATATGTTTTTGTCAGTGTTTTTTAATGTCTTCTTTTGTGTGTATGTCATTTATTCTCTTCTTGTTCATAGAAGCATTGCAAATTTTATGTGATGAATATAACATTCTTATCAAAAAGAGAAATGAAAATAAGTTATCGAGTCGAGTGCTATTCTGGCAACTCCTACCCCTTTTCAAACTAAAATTATCACTCTTCACCCACTTGATAAATGTAAAATTATGAGATTATTATGTTATCATAATGGCAATATTATAGCATGCTATTAGAAAAGGAATATTATGTGGTCATGTTAAGTCCATGTCAATGGCAAGATTAGGTCATGTCACCTTTCATTATAAAGGTAATATTATGTTAATGCTATCTCATGATAAAGATATTATGAGGTCATGTTTCCCATTGTTATAAAGGTAATAATGTGAGGTCATGTTACTCTAAGATAAAGGTAATACTCTGACATCATGTTACCATTCCAAGATAAATTTTTGTTATTAATTAATGTTATCTCCATGATAAAGGTAATAAAATAGGTCATGCTAACCCATTGATAAAGATTAGATTATGAGGTCATGCTACCTTTACGATAAAAATATTATTATGAGGTGTGTTATACCCATCAACAAGAAGGTAAAATTATGATAAAGATAAAATTATGAGGTTATCTTTTCCCAAGATAAAAGTAATTTTATAAGGTCATGTTACCAAGCACGATACAGGTTATATAAGGTTATATTATCCCAATGATGAAGGAAAGATTATGAGGTCAATGTTGTCATTTTCTTAAAGGAAAGATGATGAGGTCATGTGTCTTCCATTATTTAGGTAATATTGAGATCATGTTATCCCTATGATAAAGATAATTTTATAAGATCGTGTTGCACATAATGAATGAAAGGGTCATGCAGTTTTTATTAAAAGGTAATATTATGAGATCATTACTACTATGTTAAGGAAAAATATTATGAGGTCATGTTATTCCCACGATAAAGGTAATACTATGAGATCATTACTACTATGTTAAGGGTAATATCATGGGATCATATCACTTCTGCGATAAAGATAATATTATGAGATCATGTTAACCCATGATATATATTATGACGTCTTGTTACCTCCACTTTGATAAAGTATTATATTGTCATTTTATCCCCATGATAATGTAAAATAATGAGTTCATGCTACTTCCATGATAATGAGGTCATATTACCCACATGATAAAGGTTAGATCGGGAGGTCATGTTGTTTCTATTATAATGGTAATTTTCTGAGGTCATGTTGCCGAAATGTTAAATTACAATTATATCATTTTATCTCATGATGAAAGTTAAGATAATGAGATTATTTAATCCTATTATAAAGGTGCTTTAATAAGAACATGTTAACACCAATGTTAAAGATAATATGGGGTCATGTTTTCCCCATGATATAGTTAATATTGTGAGACCAAGTAACTCCCATGACAGAGGTAATTTAATGAAGTCATGTTACCCCCATGATAAAGGTAATATTATGAGGTCATGTTACTCTATTATAAAAGTAATATTATGTTGTCTTATCTTCCCATGTTAGAGGTAATATAATTGGGTCATTTTTTATTTGTGATAAATGTAATATAACGAGGATATGTTATGCATTAACCTTCTGTCAGATAACAATACGCACAACAAATTTATTGTTCCATTGTTTTAAAGTGAATTAAATTAGGAGTAGCTGCAAAACTAGCATAATTCTAATGTGAAATAATATTTTTTGCAGCCAATGGACTGTAATTTGTTCTTAAATTATGTTATTGCAGATAACGACCCGAAATATCTACGGGTTAGCCATAACGAGGAAGTATACCTTTTTTGATTCTGAATTAATATGATTTTGAAAAAACATTTTTTAAATATTTATTGAAGTTCTGTAACAAAGCTGGTGTAATTTTTGTTTTTGAAGAGGAATCAGACCTGAAATATCAATATGGCTTTAGCATAACGTGGAAGGTATAATTTTAATTGATTCTGAATTTATGATTTTGAAATAACATTTTTTAAATTAGTTTTTATTTGAGGTGCTGAATGCAAGATTGGTGTAATTATTATTTTTTTTGTATAAATTGGACTTTAAATACCATTGATTTACTCTACCTTCAATTATGCAAGTCTGCATCAATTATTTCTCAGGATATAGCAGAAAATGTATAACAGTTGCCCATTGAATACAATAGAACATGTCAACTTTAATCTTAATTTTCTGAAATCAAAATTTTTTTGTATTACACCACTTTGGCATTCAATGACTCATTTATTGATGCATATTTGTTGCTTACGCCATTCTCTAATACAGGACGAAGCATTTAGAAAACATTGTTATTATCTTCCGTCCGAAAGTATCCTTCAGACCTGGGTATCAAAACTGAAGAGGGCAAGGTAATTAATACTTTTATTTTAATGCCATTAATACCCATTTACAAATAGAGTATAGGATATTTTCAAAATTATCTCAATAATTTTTTGAATAAAATTAGTATTAATAATGATTAAAATTATAATAATTTTTTTATTTTTCATATTAATTTTTTAGTTACGAAAACTTGCGTGCCGATCTCTTCTATTTGCGATACCGAATTTTTCAGAAAACTGGAAAGGTATTATTATTATTATTATTATTATTATTATTATTATTATATTATTATTATTATTATTATTATATTATTATTTTCTATTGTAACTTTATGACGGTAATTTTATTATATATATATATATCATATATATATATATTATATATATATAACTATATTATAATATATATATATATAATATATATTATCAGGTTCACACTTTTCTGGAAGTCAGCGGCAGTCGGGCGAAAAAAATTGGTCAGGAAGTCCAGGGAAACGTTTAAATATGAAAGTCAGGGGAAAATTCCAAAAAAGTCATAGAAATTTTAAAATTTCAAAATTTCCAAACATATGAAGAATGATCCATATATTTTTGACTATATTTTTTCCCTTTCTGGAAGGAATGAGAATGAGAATGTATTTGATAAGTGAATGAAAAGATGGGCGAGGAATCATTCCATAAATCTACTTTAATCCTGTTTCTTTCCATTTAGTTCACTATTACCTACTAATTCTTCCTATTCTGTTAAAAAGTTGGTCCAAGTTCATCCTTCCGATTGAAGGTGAATGGGTATATGGATGTGTTTAGACTGTAATGACTTATGACTTAATTTTTATATCTTTATTTTTTATTTTCTATACTTTTTGAGGTGGTTTTTTTTTTGAGGTTTGACGAAGTCATTTTGGATTTTTGCAGTGAGGTAATTTATTATTATATTTTAAATGACTCAAGACACAAAAAACTAACTTTACGACCATTGGTATGAACGTCACTGACCTGGTCATTTCTTCACAGATTCTTACATGTCATACTTAATTATGGAAAGATTCTAAGTCCAGAAAATGAATCTACAAGCCAACACTAAGCTTTTGCATTAGATTTACATGAAAAACTTGAATGCCAGACTGTGCAAATCAAACTGACAGAAAGATATTTAGAAAATATCCTCTATACAAGCCTTGTCCCTAATGGCTTTTCTCATTGATCTAGTATGTTTATTCATCAGAACCAGACACAAGCGAGAACAAAGATTTCGATTATGCTAGATGCATTGTACCCAATACGAATCACAGTTCTTGTTGTGAGAAAAAAAAAGCCTATACTCTACTTTGCAGTTGAAGCTCATTCTAGAAATTGAATTGAAATTCAAATATTTTTGATGAGTGATGTCTTTAAAGCTTGATGACTTTTTCTTCTATTAGACCTGAGAATCCAATGTTATGCGGAATTGTGGCACATTATTAAATTATATGATATTTCTCGCATGGAAAGCAGACAGGGAAGGAGGGTTGTCTAATTAAATTAAGCAATTAAGTGGAGAATCTGAAAAGACATAGTCTGATTCTCCAAAGAACAGTGCACATGCCTATAATATCTCATGAAAGAATATTTCATAAAGTTCCTATCACTCAAAAAAATGGTTGACAAATAGAGTGCCCATATGATATTTAAGACATCTCAAGAGTCAAACAAAAAGCAAAAGAAGATTATAAAAGGTTGAAAAGCAAGATTCCATACAGATCAAATAACTTGAAGAGCAGAGAAAAGATGTTAAAACTGAAGGCTTTAGCAGAGAAAGCCTATAAAATCAAAATATTAACATAGCTTGACTAAGAAAATTAATCTATCTAATTCCCGCCATTTGATTTTCTATACCATTTTACATAACTCGTTCACATTACTGTAAGCTATTTATTTTATTTTTTTTTGGTATAAATAAAACTTTTTCTTTTGAAAAAAGTTAAAAGGAGGGCTGTGGACGGCTTTGTGTAGTATGGCGATTCTATAAAAAGAAAACCATTTTTTAAATCATCCATGATGAAGAACAATTTCTAAAGTAAAATTTTGCATAAATTAATGTATTAACTGAGTACAATAGGCTGCATATTAATTACAATAGATATTTTATACACCAAAAAATAACGAACACCATGGTCAGGAACAATTTGCAGATTTGAGTCAGGAAAGTCGGGAAATCAAAATTCAAAATTATTTATTTGGAACCCGTATATATATAATATATATATATTATATATTATTTTATATATTAATATATATATATATATATATATATATATATGTATATTATATATAAGTAATATATTATATAATATATTATATATTATGTGGTATGTATATATTTATTTTATATATATAACTTACTAGACAGGAACCCACACGCCACAGAACGGCATCCACTGGAATTGAATAAATCAACTCCATTGGCGAGGGTTAGGCTGTATACATTTGTTAAAGTCCAAAGTAAATTCGAAATGGCGAAATGAATGCTCTTCAATCACAAATAAGCATCAAATAAAAAGAGTCTTACAATTTAATAGTCCAAATAACTTACAAATACAGTTATAAATATTTCGTTCTTGAAGATAAAAAATATATACTGTTAAAGTTGAGAGGATTCAGATATAATATATGGGGCTAACCTTTAGATGCTTATGGACCGTACCAAGTAGGAAAGTGCAGACTGGAAATGCGGTCCAGTTGGGGAAATATGTGCACAAGACCTTGCGGCTTATGGCGAACGGCAGAATTCAGCATGGGAGCGAGGATCCCGTGACACTGTAGTTGGCCTGTGAGTGAAATGATTGTGTGCCAACATGCGAGGCGTGCAAGTATCACCTCATGCAGCGCTTTCGTCGGTGAAAGGAAAACTACTCACTATTCGGCTTTAATTTTCTAAGTTTCGCCCTGCTGTCACTCGTCCACACGTCTGCAATTAAGCACCGACCGCCTCAGAGAGCGAGAAATAATCTTTGATGGGGAGAGACCCTTGAGAATGTCATCCGAGATACTAAACAGCCGATTCGTTGCCAGGTTACCCATCTGTGAGTGGGCCAACCATAGTATGATTTGTTTCTTACAAGTGAGACAAAGAATTTATGTACCACGCGATCCTTGTTTTTATAGAATAGGTTCATAAGCGCCTGAAGGGCTCTTAGCGAAACTGAATAAATGACAAGATTGGTCTGTAAGAATAGATCGAGAAGGGCAAATATATACCATTAATTCTGCCGAAAGGTGAAGCAACAGGGGGTGAGTGTATGGGAGAGGTGTTGTCAATATGAGACAGCGACGCAACCACAGAATGAATGCTTTAAGCAAGAGATCCTCAGGACCAGGCAAATGTGAGAATAGGATACCAAGGGTATACCCTTTGCATAAACAGAGACGGCAGCACCTTTTTCAAAGGATGTTGAGAGTAAGGATTTACTAATAACTGTGTTTGCAACAATGGCCAGTAAGGCAGATTCTGAGTAATTCGCATAACGGTGTTAGAGCAGATGGTATTGGACTTTGAAAGCAAAGAACTTAAGCACAATGATGTATTCCCCTCAAAGAGAGCAGTAGCATCACAATAGAATTCGCGATTAGGCTCACCCGAGGGGGCGATCAGAATGCTCCAGGGAGATACGAATCGCCTCTTTTGGGATGGGATCTAACAGTGTAGTAGAGTTTTGGAGGTCTGACCATATACTATACAGCCTAGTCCAGTTGTCAATCAGGGCCGTGAGAATATAAATAATCATGCATCCCTCAGATTTCTTGTGCAAGTTAACACATCCTACAGGCGTCAATGAAAGTTCGATTTTCATGGAGTTTTTAATGCCGAGTCGGCGTTATTGAGGTGGTCACCTAGATGAAGTCTAGAAATTTGACTGAAGTTTACAGTGATGACGTGAACCACATAAACGGTTTAGGTTCGCAGGCAGCGAGGATGGCTAGGCATTTTTTGCTCCTTCTTTCCATAAATCATAACTGTGATTTTGGGGGTGAGAAATGGAAGCAGGGATTACCCCATTGTCATATTTTCAATAAACTAGTTGAGTTGCCTTTCAAAGACATGCAAGCTCGCCAGAACTATACATAGAGAGAGAAATTGAACCGGTCGCTGGGTAAGTAAAACAATGTCATGAGAACTCCGATAAAGCAAATATAATAACCATAAGACACTGCCCCGGCGAACTCCTTTCATTTCGAGTAAAATGGTAGATAGAACAAGAGCACCGAACCTTAGCTCAGTCTGGATAGAAGCATTTATTAAGGAGAGCTATCCTCGGAAACGATGCGAGTTTGAGAGTTTAAGGAACCAGTTCTGCATGTTATGTACATACTTTTCAAGCGTAAAAAAAAAAAAAAAGACACCAAGAACTCCCACAGTTGACGCTCCTTATGTTCAATCCCAGTTTAAAAAGGATCCGCGTATCGAACAATGATTTTTCGAAACCAACTGGAAGTTTGAGAAATCTTGACGATTTAAAGAGAGTAGGCACCTGAAATCCATTAGTGTCCTTATTTTAAAAGAAACAAAAATGGTCTCTTCGGTGTCCGCAACTTTGATCTTTCCCAAGTTTGGGAATTAAGGATTGACAAAAGCGGTAAGTCCAAATAGACTGGAAAAGAGGATTCGCATCCCAGATTCTTTGTTACACAGAGCCAGCAAGAACGGCCGAAATTAGAGGCGGTAAATATGACGGAGCATTATATACGAAATTAGTCTGGCTAAGGGCACATCTTTGCGTTGCCAGGCGTGACACTCTGCAAGTGTAAAAAAGGCGTTATCAGGTATATCTTCCTTTTTCCTGCTTGAAAAACGTCTGGTGGTTCAGTGTTAATTCCCATTTTTGTTAAGCGTTTCAGGATAACAAAAGAGTTTGGTGTAGAAAAACTATAACAGCTACTTCATTGCAGCAGCCTTGCAGAGCAGAGTCATTATTAGTTATATTCAGCCCATAAAGGAAGGCCCTGGAGTGTAAGAGTTTGTTGGAGCTGCGAGAATATTTTCTGTACAACTTTCCACACTGAAATATATGTTTGGAATCTATATAATGAGGAAAAAAAGGAATGACTAAAAGTTGCATTACGCAGAGGAAAAATGCGTAAAGAACATTGAGAAAAAATGAAGGGACTTAAAGGATAAGAAGTTTTTCTGAGGAACGCGAAAGGGTAAATGCAAGAAGAGGAATTTGCATAGAATGCAATATGGATGTTGCCGTTCATGAAATGATGAAATGATGTGGAGAGGGTGTGGAAGGTAGCACGAATCATGCATACACTGCGAGGAATGAGAGGTGATGAGTCGAATGTATGGTTTAGCTGCAAGAGAATCTAGGTATTTTTGAGATGATGAGCGTCTAGTAAGGAGAGGTAGCATGGGTAGGCAGAGAAGTTGAAGAATGTAAATGTAGGCAGTATAGATGAAATTACTGGATGAAATGATCAATACTGAAGACGTCAATATGTTCTAAGCATGGCATTTGGAAGTGTGTAAGTCATAGAAAAAAGGGAAGGGTATAGTATCGAGAGCATTGAAGCGGAGAGTGTATAGTACCCTCTATATAAGCTAGGATAAGGGAACTGTAGGACTAAGGGAATTAGTTTAATTGAATATATGTGGAACGTAATGCTGACTAGTTTTGGTGAAACAGAGTACTTCGAGTGATGAAGGACTGTTGGCGGAAGAAAGGCTGAATTTTAGAAGGGTATAGAGTTATCAAATAATACATTGAAATAAAATGATTGAAATTTTTAGTAGAAGAATATAATTGTATTTAGTTTTTATGGATTGCAACACGCTATGACAGGATTAATAGGACATTCCCGTGTGAAGATTTGTTGGATCTGAGCAACTGGAACACAGTATCTAGTTAAATATATTAGAAAATGTTTATGAACGGAATGGATGAGCAAATGTAAGTAGGTAAAGCTATTTGAATAGGTATGGAAGGGCTGGTGCAATTAATCTTGGTGGATGCCTTAAGGACTAGTCATTGAGTGACGCTAACGTTTGCATGAGGTATGTTGTTAACCTGTGTATGTATAGTAGTGCAACTATTGGTTGAAAGACGGCTATATGACTAAGAACAAAGGTGGGTGAGAATTTACACTTATGGCATCTTAGGTGTGAGAAGAATTGATACAATGAAGGAATCGAACGCCATTAGGCAGTTGTATGTGATGAAGAATTCGTAATGAGAGAAATAACGAGAGTGCTATTTGAGGTTTGGTCATTCGGAGAAGATTAATGATGTCGGCGTTGAGTTAAGGAGATGTTATAATATATTGGTGAGGTGTTGGAGATCGACCGATGGAACCGAGGAAAGGGAATTTGCGTCAGTTTAAAGGAAATGCCCTGAAGGTAGAGATTGAGTTTGAGCAGAGCGGAAAGGAAAGTTGATAGCAGGATGAATGCGGGTTTGTGAGGGGGAGTATGTGTGGGCTTTGCCCAAGGGATGAACTCACACTGACGAGATACCACAATGAGGGGCCGTCTCGGTCTCATGAAGCCTGAGGGGTGTATTTTTCTGATTGGGACTGGAGGAGGGGGGGGGGAGCTTTCTTTTCGATTTGCGTCTTGTTCTTTCACTACTTTTCTGTTCCGGTTAATGCTAAAGACTAACCCAATCTGGAGAAGGATAAAATAATATAATAATAATAATAATAATAATAATAATAATAATAATAATAATAATAATAATAATAATAATAATAATAATAATAATAATATATTTAGATGGTTATCTTAGTTTTCATTCTTCACCATCATTTATTTTACGGGTAAAACAGTGTTTTAACAAGTTAATTTTTTTGAAAGGTTTTCGGTTTTGAAAATTATTTTTAATTGTTTATTATACTTTTAGGATCCCCTACAAAATCTTGGAACACCTTTACCAGTTCGTTCCCTGAGAGGGGTTTTAGTTGCACCTTCTAAAGCCACCTCCTTCAAAAGTTACCTCAGTGTCGCACCATCCACTTCAGAATCGACGTTATCTACAAGTAACATTAGATTAAGTGTTCAGTCTTTAAGTGATTTTAATTCCATCAAATCTGCCCCTACTACACCATCAACTGTACCAAAATTTGAAGCACCAGCACTTCACCCTCTTCCTCCACCCAGACTTAATAGAGACAAAAAAAAGTTTAATGGAAGAAATGGTAAATATTCAGTAAATAAAGCTCTTAGTGACAGCACCTTCAAGAGTCACATCGAACCACAATCAAATTCTAGTTCAAGCTCCCAAAGTTCAGGATCATTTAAAAGCCATGTTCCGCTATCCAAAGAAGAAATTGATGAATTTCTTAAGTCGTAACTCTATTGATGAAAAGGTTTATAATATTCTCTTAATGTTTCATGTTTGAAACTTGTTGAAAAATTTTCATTCAGACAAATATTTTTTTTACTGTAATAAAATATTTATTTTTATACTAAGGTTAAACGTTAGGATTTTATTGAGACTATAAAATTTGATTTATTTTATTTAAATATTGAAAACTTATTTTTTTTATTGGTAGTCCTCCTGCTGCCCATAAGAGGTTTAAGTACTAGTTCTTACTTGCAATATGTATAATTAATTACTTAAGGATTTTAATGAAACACCAGATTGTTAAGTGGCAATAGTATATTTAGTAATTTATTTTATTTAAAAATGAAAATCGACTGTAATATTTTTTTAGTGATAAGATGTTAAAATGATATTGTGATGAATCACCAAGCCTAAAAAATTGTTTGTAATTGTTAACAAAGAACCTCATTCCAGTATAGTGACCTTATAATGTTAAATCCCTATATGATTTTATGTTAAAAAATACTTCCCAATTATTTTGAACTTCTTCGCTAGCGAAATTTTGCGCACTTTTTATTTTAATAATTTTTTTTTATTATTATTTTTTAAATGTTGGTTTTATTTTTACTTGTTAAGTAATTATTGGATCATGATTATTATTTGTTAGTTTATTTTGTGAAAAAAGCATTTATGTTTTTAACGGTGGTATTTATTATTTAATGAAATATTTAAGAGTTCATTTCTTGATTCTCTTTTTAGGTTTTTGTGTTTTTAAACTTTCTCTTCATTCACTACCTAAATCCGATCTCAGTTTATATATATATAATATATATATATATAATATATATATATATATATATATATATATATATATATATATATATATATATATATATATATATATATAATATATATATATAATATTATTATATATTATTATATACATAGTATATATATATATATATATATAATATATATATAAAATATATATATAATATATATATAATAAATATTATAATATATATATATAATATAATATATATATATAAATATATATATATATATAATATATATATATATTACTGTTCTTCCTTCGCTAGTCAGATTAATATAATTTTTTTATCTTCCAAAATATGTCTTTATTCATACTTTCATTAAGGTAGTGCGAGCAAACGCGCTGAAGTTAATGGTTGAATCCGCGATTCTTCTATTTTGGAAAAGCGTTTATTTAGGTAAGTTAACATCTTTTATGTCTTCGACGAATTGAAAAGGAATTATGTTTCTGTTATAAAAAACAAAAAAAAAAAACTACCTTTTAACGTGCCTTATCCCCTATGACAGGGATAACACAGCTGGGGACCACAGGGAAATCGAAACTTTAAGCCCGCTATCCCAACCACAATTAATAAACGCTTAGAAGTTGGAGGTAACAAAGACTTATATTGTTAAATTTACAGTATTGTATATAAAAAGGACAATTCCCAGTTAGACTTGCAGAGGTAGTTATGCCGTTTGATTATCGAAATGATCTCATAATAATTGCGCCCATTTACTTTAAACGGGTCATTGCTGATGGGAAAAAAGCCCTTCAATAGCTTAATCAGTAGCGTTTCCAAACTTTTTTTTTTTTTCAGATTACTCAGGTATTTTAATATTTTTCCTTTATGACCCCTTATAAAGAATTAATTATTATTTATTATTAATTATATTATTATTATTATTCTTATTATTATGATATTATTATTATTATTATTATTATTATTATTATTTATTATATTATTATTTCTTTCTTTTTTCTATCTTTCTCCCCTTTGCCCCAAGACTGGGGTAAGGTGCGTGTCAAGCATCGGAAAAAAGAAAAGCAGTTAAGAAAGAAAATGACAAAAGTCGAAAAGGAAAGCCCAGCCTTACCATTAATTAGTGAGGAAACTCGTCACAGACAGAAAATCCACCCTAAGCTTCATGGGACCGCGACGGACCCTCACTATGGTAAATCGTCAAGGTAAGGGTTTCATCCTTTGGCCCAGCTGGGCCACAAACCATGCCCCCATACAAAACCCGCCATTCACTCCCTATTATGCACCTTTTTTCTCGCCTCTGCACAAACTCGCATTTTCTCTCCTTCAGACATCGTTCACCACTCAATCCACTTTCGCTCGGTTCTCTTCAGCGGTCGATTCCCACCACACTCGCCACTATACATCCGCTTAACCAACCGACTTATCATTTCATTCTTTCCACATGACCAATCCATCCCCAACATACTTTCATTTTATTCTCCATTTACCCCTTTCTTCACCACCACACAACTCTCTAATACGTTCATTCCTCCATTTTATCAATTCTTCTTACACCCAGATGCCCCTTAAATTGTCCATCTGAACACATTGAACTTTAGATCTATACTTTCGTTATTCCAGACCATAGTCTCACTACTATACAATAAACACAGGTGAACAACATTACCCTCATGAAGACCTAGCGCATCAAGACTTCTACTACACTCCTCCATCATCCGTTCCCTTCTCATCCAAACACATACCCTAAAAATATTTAAACTCAGGACACTTGTTCCAGCTGCCTCACCATCTAACATTAACTTCACACTGAGGACTGTCCTCACTCACAACCATAACCTTTATTCTTATCGACGTTTACTTTCAACCCCCCCCTTTACACACCCTGCCAAAATCTCTCTACCAATCCTCTCAAAACTCTCTCAGATTCGCCGCACACACAAAACCAAATCATCCCGCATATAATAGGTAGGGCACCCTCCACGCACCTCCATTCTCCATCATTCTAACCACCATTCCTTTGCCATCCCCACCTCGAATTCTTTCATAACCCCATCCATATAAAATTGAATAACCAAGTAGACATAACACAACCCTTGTCTCACTCCGCTATTAATCCTAAACCAAATACCATTGACACCATTTATATCTTAACACACGCTTCCCACTATCGTCATACTACTTTTGATTCCATTTCAGAAGCCTACCACCAACACATATATCCACGTAACAACCTGCCATAACGCTTTTCCCTATTAAACTCTATCATAACGCCTGTTGCAAATCTCCATAAAACCTAAATTACAATTTATTCTTCTTCTCCCTCCATTTTCTTCAATCATTTGTTTCAATGTAAAGATTATGAATCCACACATCCTCTACCACTTCCTAACGCACCTTTTCTTCACCAATCAGTCCTTCAGTCACTCGGACGCACTCTTTCAACCAAAAACCAGCAATAGACCTTCCTTACAACACACTCAATAAAACTTATCCCCTATAATTTGACAGGTTCCCCTTTAATCTCCTTACCCTTATATAAAGGTACTATTACCGCTTTCTCCATCCCTTGGAATCTATACCCTCTGAATGATTTATTACAAAACTTCCAACTAATCAATCACCATTCTCCGCCTCCCGTTCTGATCCATTTTCACCAGTAATCATCTATACTGCAGATTTAACCATTGTTCCAACTTTTTTTCACTCTACCCATACCCCTCCTCCTTTTAACTAATAAAACCGGCATCCCCAAAATTACCTATTCCTTACGTCACCATCAAACCCACACACATTTCACTCATTCACTCTTCATTACTGTTAATATTGTGCAGCATTTTCTCGGAAGTGTTCTTTTCCCACCCCCTCAACATCCATTTCATCCAGTTACAAAAAGCACCACCCTATTCATTATTCTAAGCAGATTCCCCTTATTCTCATTCTTAAACCTTTCGCGCTTCCTTCCAAGAAGAGCTTCCTATTCCCTTGTAAGTCCTCCATTCATCCTCCTTCAAACTGATTTACTTCTTGTTTTCTCCTACGTTATACACCTGGGTTTATTTACCTCTTTTCCTCATATAATTCCAAGCATCTTTCTTTAGAGACTTCATCATTGCTTTTAGAACATTCAACAACGCTTCTTTTTACTTTAACCGCTTGCATCACCTCTTCATACCACCATTCACTGTTAACATTCTTACTTCCTAACTTAGCACATCCTACATACTTCCTTTGCACTACTAACAATTGGTTCCTTCATTTTTGCCCCCAGATTTGTCAGTATCAACTTGTTCACATTCAACCGATTTACTAGCGAGCGCTCTTACAACTTACCTTATTGTCTTGCTCACTTAACTTCTCACTCTTTAATTTTACCTACTGTACTTCGACACCTTCCTCTTCATTCCAGCCGCCCAACTAACTAATTTTACCAGTTAGGAACAACATAATGATCCGAGTATCCCATTCCTAAACCCCTACTGATTTTAAACATCCAACACATACTTCAACATCTGCCTTCTTCACCAACAAAATCAATCATACTTTTCACTTCGATACCAATCTCTACCTACACCAACTCAGTATACTATGGGGATACTCTTGTGCTTAAAGAAGTATTACTACAACAATACCTCTCTTTAATTGCACAATCCACCTTCCTACCATTCTTATTTTTCTCCCGCCACCCCAAAACCACCGTTCATACCATCTCTCTTTTGATCACCTATCCAACCATGTTAGGTTCCCCAAACATATCAATCTTGAAGCTCCTACTCACCTATTCAGAACATCATTTCAGATTATCCCAAAAATCGTACTCTCTTCAACGTTGCCCTCAGATGGACCAAACGTCACAACCACACATCCTTGACCTTTTCAAACTAAAATTTAACATTAGAATTCTAGACTCACACCACACACAAGTCTACCATAGCTTTGTACAACAGGTCACTGCAATTCAAAATTGCAACTCCTCTTCCTCTCTCATTCCTTTTTCCACAGCACACACACATTTCACACCACACCACCTCATTTTCACCGTTCCTTTCATCTTTGTTTCAGTCCAGCGAGCAAATCAAATTTGCCCTTTCTAATACATCACACCTCTCTCCTCTTCTCCTCAACCATCTCATTGTCTGCAGCATTCCATGTTACCCATATCGATTCATACAATTCGCCGAAAGATAGAAGGCCGTTTTTACTGCGAGCACGACCTCTCCGCATTCCTGCATTAGCATCCTGACAAGAAATAGATGATAGAGGCAGGGTTGTGGAGTCGGGGAGTCGTAGTTTTGAAGAGAGTGTCGGAGTCGGCAATTTTGAAAAAGGGTGGAGTCGGAGTCAAGGTAATTTGAAGAGGCTGAGAGTCCGGAGTCAAACGGTGGTAAATTTTCAAAAGGGTGAGTCGGAGTCGGTAATTTTTCAAAATAGGGTGGAGTCGGATCGGTAATTTCAAGAGGTCGAGGTTGGAGTCGGTTTATTTTGAAGAGGGGAGTCGAGTCGGAAAATTTTTGATCCGACTCCACAACCCTGGGTAGGTAGCAGCCAACCCAACTTACCACCGTCCTTTAGTCGGGCTTTCTATGACACCAGGACATACGCATTACACATGTGGCAATTCTTTCTCCCCCATAAAACAGGGATATGCAGTTAGTAGGGATGTCTGAAAAGTGTTATCTAGAAGAGGGGTGTGTATTTAAGTATGTGTATATGCTATGTAGATAAATGGTGGTTAGTAATATGTTGCCTGGAGGATGAGTCTGTAAAGAATATGAACGCAAAAAGAGAAAAACGCTGTCACCATTAAAAATGGAGGTAATTTCAACACTTTCGGGTATGCGTGTACTCTCCCTCTTTATTATTATTATTTATTATGATATTATTATTATATTATTAATTACTTTATATATTTTATTTATTATTATATATATTATTATTATTATTATTATATTATTATTATATTATTATTATTATTATTATTATTATATTATTTATTATTATCTTCCTCCTATCCCCAGATATAGGGTGAGGTGACCAACATACACTATACACCACAATGGAAAAAGTTAAAGAACATGACACAAATCGAAAAGAAAGCCCCCCCCAACCGACTTTTTGAGTTCTTTGAACGAAACCCCTCTTTGTTTACCAGAATGCTGCTCAATTATTCAGCGGTTTTTCATTGACACTGCGTCTTGCGAAGGGCTACTCTGTAACATGTTGGCGCTTAAAAACATCGACCGACACAATGCCCTTAAAACCTCCAACTGTGACAAACGAGGGAATACAAGGAGCGACCTTTCTTCTGTCTTCTCACCAGACTAGACGAACAATATGGTAATATCCGCCATCAGCCGCGAGAAGCCAATTTTGCGGTTGTACCCTCCCTCACGTTCCTTGGCCACACAGTCTCCTCTGAAGGGGTTCGCCTTCCTCCAGGAAGCGTGTTGTCACCATTCGTGCTTTTCCTTTACCCGAAACGCAGAGCAAATGAAGGCAGTTCCTCTTTATGGCTGAACTAACTACCATTGCTTTCTTACCTGCAGCAGTCGCCTCTCGGCCTCTTACAGTAGGCTTTCGCCCGAAGCAAAAGAGGCGCGCTCGCTAAGGTTATGATGAACGGAAGAAGGTCGCATTGCTTTCACTCTTGCCAAAAGACGCACTAGCGGGACGCCAACTTGTCCACGCCACATGACTCGTTGCGTTTCAGGTTTGATGGCCTCCGAGTTAAGCCTTCGGAGGCGTCCTGCACAGCAACACCCGGAATGGGGTTCTTGCGTCTGTCTTGCCTTTTTTCTCAAAGAAAGCTACAGCCTGCTGAAACTTGCGTACAGTTGCTTTCGGCACAGAGAACTGCTATGTAAATCTACCTTGGCAGTCAACCACTTAGAATACTTTTCTGTAATGCCTGGAATTTGCACGATTCTACCGCATCACATTGCCATGGCATCTCGACATGAACGACACTCGCCCAGAGAAGCTCGTCATTTGGAATATGTTTCCCAAGTATGCGACAGTTATCCGGCATATCCCTAGGGTACGGATAATCTCGCGGCTGATGCACTTTCACGCATTCGAGATACTCAAATATCTTCACTCCCCAGCAATCAACGACGAGGACATGGCTACTGCACAGTCATCAGAAGGGCCCTCTCTTCCCCAGGGCTCTTCTTTGCAACTCGGGTGGATTTCTCCTCCGGGCATTCAGAAGAAACTCCTCTGTGACACGCCTACTGAAGCTTCCCATCTTTTCGTTCCTCCTGCTTTCCGCAAACCGGGTTTTCTTGCTCTTCACTCTCTATCTCACACAGGTATCGCGGCCTCTCAAAAGCTGATTGCATTCCGCCTTGTGTGGCCCCTGATGTGCGAAAGTGGACTTATGAACGTCTTCCTTGTCAGCGTTCTAGGGTGCACCGACACACCACAGCCCCTCTCGGGGAGTTTCTCCCCTTGGAGAACGTTTTGAGAAAGTGTATATCGACATTGTTTGTACCCTTCCTTCTTCTGATGGACATTAATATAGCCTTACATGTATTGACCGCTTCACGCTCTGGCCAGAAGCCATTCCTCTCAAAACTGCCACTGCCGAAGTCATAGCTAAAGCTTTAAAGTCTCACTGGGTCGCGTGTTTCGGCGTACCGCTTACTGTGACTACGGATCAAGGTAGACAATTTGAATCTTTCTTTTGGAGAGATTTGATGCACCTCCTGGGTTCTGAGCGCATCAGGACCACCAGCTTTCATCCTGCTTCAAATGGGATAATAGAAAGATTTCACCGCCAGCTTAAGGCATCTTTGGCTGCTCACCCCCAGCATGAGCAATGGACGGAGGCTTTTCCTTTTTTGCTTTTGAGCATCCGCACCGCCCTCAAGGGAGATTTTCAATGCACTGCCGCGGAACTAGTCTATGGTCTATGGGGTCTTCCCGACGCTTTGCCAGGTTGATCTTTTCTCAATCTTCCCCTTCATTAGTCGGATTCCTCCTTACCTGCACCCATCTTGAAAGAACTGTATGCTGGTCATGGAGACCTTCTCATTCCGTGAACCAGACAGTCCACTTTTTGTTCCAGGAAACTGGCTACTTGCACCATGTTTTCCTTCGTTATGATGTTCACAGGACTGCTCTACAGCCCTGGTATGATGGCCGGTTTAAGGTCTTAGGCAGGGCAGTAAAGTTTATCACCATTCAACGCCCTAGCCGAACAGATGTCGTCTGCATCGACCGTCTAAAGCCAGCTTTCCTAGAGGCCAACCCTCCGGAACCTTCCATCTTCCCACTTCCTCCAGGTATTTAGCTCAAATACTAGATATTTACCAAAAGTTTTTATACCTCCCGATTCTCCGCCTCCTCTTTCTTCAACATCTCCAGTACAGTTGCCTGTTTCTCCACCTCCTCATGCACCTGTCCTTCGCTCCATCT
>JABUQX010058943.1:0-7500 GCA_015478945.1 Trachelipus rathkii | reverse complement strand
GGTGGAGGGAGGATATGTATTGATAGCTAAAACGGCGCTAGAGAGGCGAGATCAGAAAAAGGCAATGAAGAGTAGGCTTTCATGATCAATAGCGCACGAAGATGTTCCCCTTATTCATACCAGACTACTTAGAAGTCTTAACACGAAAAGACTGTTATAGAAATGCAATTTTAAAAATCAAAGGGGACATAGAGATCTGTGGGCGACACTGGAGGTACCACTATCTAATCAAGGATATATTCGCCGCACAGGGACACTCGGAAGAGGAGAAAAAAGGACAGCTTCATGGAGAGAATGTTGGAGTGTGAGAAATGTTATAAGCAACGAAAGAAGAGAGGAAAAGATGTACTGTTTCTGGTTGGAAGATTTCAATGCAACGAATGGGAGGAGAAGAACGGGGTGGAGCAAATCTCAGGACTCAGTTCCCTTCTTTAAGCGAGGCAATATTGAAAGGAAGAATATTGCAGATAGAATTTCTGTCTTGAGAGGAAAGGGAATTGGAAGATCATGAGAATGGTTTTTTTTTTCCAACGAGAGGGACTCCACATTAGGTTCAGCAAGGATTAGATGAATAATTATACAGGAGAATCGCATAGAGATCTATCTATAGACACCAGATTTAATATCAGCTGATAGTATTAGGATAATAAAGAGAAATGGTTAAAGAAAGCATAATTACTATGAGAGAAAGAGAAGTAACAAAGTCCTTATTAATAGGAGGACTAAAATGATTTATGGGTTCAGAAAAGGATCGTGCCCAGAAATGACAGTAGAAAATGAAACATGTGAATTAAAAAGTGAATCACTGAAGGAATGTGACAAGAAAAGGGGGAATATTAATTAGAGCAGAAAAAAAATAAATGAAGAGCTCTTAGAACAATTAGAAAGAAGTAGTGGAAAATGCAGGCAGCATACAAGAAAACGATAAGAAGGGTCATCAGAGGAGACTCTAGGCAAGGAAGGAACGAGGGGAGTAGGAGAGCGGAACGAAGAAAAAGGACACACAAAGATGGTGCCGACTGGCAAAGAAGTGAAGGAGGCAATAAAAGGAAAACAGTATTGATGAGAAGGTGATGGCTGAAAAGTAGAAAGATTAGAAACCATACAAAACAAGGGGTTCAGTATGTGGAGCAAGGGAAATGATGCAGAGGGACGAGTGAAAAGAGAGTAAAAGAAGAGGCGTAGATGTAATAGAGAAAGAGCGGGGAAGAAATGATTGGAGATGCGGGAGGGCCAGGAAAAGGAAGAAAGATTTTTTGGGTCAAGGGAACTGGACAAAAAACATTGGATAGGAGGGAGTTCAAAAGAGGAAAGTGTGCAACATTCAAGGTATTAAGCCATTACGAGTTTGGTGAATAATTCAGTAGACACAAGAACAGAAGAATGACGAAGTTACTTCAGTGAACTGGACCACACTGAAATGTATCAAATGAACAGGGGAGGACGAGGACAGAAGAGATCCTGGTGGAGCGAGAAAGAGGAAGATGAGAGCTGAGGGGGAGGAGATAAACTATGGGAAAGATTATGAGGTCGGGCTCTTGAAAGACCGATGAAAAACGGTAAGAGCAACCGGGAAGATGGGATACCCATTAGATGATTAAAAGAGGTAGGAGAGAAAATGAAACAAACAATTTTTGAAAAGCTTGTTTAAATAAGCGTAACGGGGAACGAGAGGGAGAGTACCACGAAAGATGGGCGAAAGTGCAATTTTATAGTGCCAATAATATAACGGGAAAAATGGAGGATACAAAAAGACTGCAAAAACTACAGAGAAATTTCCTTTTCCTTTTTGAACCATCTGGCAAAAACAAATCAAATGAGAGAATTTTAGAGAAAGCGTTATGAATAGTAGTAGACCCAGGACTTGGCAAAGAGGCAGCACGCGATTAGGTTAAGGAAAGAAACAGAAAACACGACCGCGAAAATCTCTTGTTTGCCTCTGAGAAAAATTACGTTTTGGGAAAAAAGGTATTGGGAATTCAACAAAAACCGACGATCATATATAAGCATCTTCCAAGATGATCATGAAAAGAAAGCCTTTTCGGTTCAGCAGTTGGCCGCTTTAGAGAATCTGAGAGAGACTTGGAGCGGGTTGCTTGGAGAGAGAATATGCAGTCGGGCAAGAAAGTTTGATGAGGAGAGCTCTTGTGGGAGAGTTGACTACAGCGGGAGGAGATAGGACGAGAATGTGTGAATTGAGTAAGAAAGCGGAATAGTGGGGGAGAATGACAGAAAATTATGTTTATCAGAGTTTGAGAAAACCAAGGGGTTAAAGACAAGCGGAAGCCCGTTTTGTTTGTCACCAATTTTTGTTTTGTATTTCGTATCTGGATTGTGTTACCATTAAAGAAAAGTCGATATGGAGAAGGAAGAAAATTTGGTTAATTTGTCAACGTCTTGATTAGGTTGTTGCATACTGCTGAATGACTTAAGGCGTGCTGGAGGCGAAGAGGGAGACAGGTTTTGAGAGAGCGGGTAGTGATATGTTCTTTTTTTCTTTTGCCAACAGCTTGAGCGAGAACCTGAAGGACTCCCTGGCTTTGACTAGTAAACCGCAGGATATGAGGGAAAGACCGAGATGACAAGGTGTATGGTCAGTAATTTTAAGAAAGAAAGAAGGAGTGTAGAGCAGGTTGTGAGAATAGACGATGGAGGGACTCGTAGAAAAGAAGACTGTGTTGTGGGTGAGAAATGTTAAAATATTTTTTGGGGTTGGAGTATTTTGGAAAGAAGAGACCGAAAGAGAGGGAGAAGGAAAGTAGTATAAGAGGTTCATAAGTAGGATAAGCTCAAGTATGCTGGAGCAGTATGTAAGAGCAGGATTATCCCCTTATTTACTGAATAGATTTAGACAATTATGGTCGTATTATCTGCCAGATTGTGCGATGATTCTGGGTGAAATAAGTGGCTCGTACCTATTGAAGGATAGCGTGTTTTAACAAAACCGATTTTATTACTAATTACTCGCATAAGCAGGAGACAATGCGAGTACTACAATCAAGATGAGTTGGATAGCTAGAATACAAGTCGTCTGATAGATAGATGTACGGTCTTTTGGACGAGTCGATGATATAATGGAAAAAGACTAGAAGAGGACAAGACAGATGCAAAAACGAAAAATTAATAAGGCGAGGAGGTTGGACGAGTGATTGGCTATAATTGGAATAAGATGTAGACACTGTTAGGAGATTGACGGTAAGGTTGGGGACACCTGGAGAGGGATGCACCAAAGAGCGGGAGAGAACCAAAAAGAGATAGGGTAGTGATGAGCACCAGAGGACAACGAAGACCAAGACGAGGCAAAGGACCGGAGCGAAGAGATTGGAAAGCTCGCGTGGAGGACTTCATTGAGAAGACTGGAATTGCCGTCTGCGACGCAGCGAGAGCTTGAGTGGAAGATGGGAAGTTTCCGGAGATAGAAGGAAGATTCAGAAGAGTGCTGGCCCCGCTTACAGGGTCTTGACCCTTTAATCAGAGTCGATCGGACTTTTGAAATTTTAAGAATAGGATCATATATATTTATATGTAATTATATATATATAATATATTTTATATCATATTATATATAATATCAATTATATATATATATATATATATATATATTATATATATATACTATATATTATAATATATATATATAGAAATAACAATGCAAGTTTTAGAGCTATAGTGAGCGATAAGTTAGATAGGAATCAGAGTGGCTTTTACCTTTTTTTTGGAATACGGTGTAGGCATTATGCTGACGCTTTCCCCTAAACAACTGAGGAAAATGCTAGATAATAAGGGCATAAAGGAAATCTATAATAGTCTTGAACGAGAGGAATCGGGGACCAGCACGGAAGCGTGCAACACTCCCTATATTACCAACAAACCTCTATAGGGGAGGTAAATGCCATCCGGGCATACCCCGCCTTCCTAAGATTGAGTTCATATAATCCTCTCAGAAGAGTTCCCATGCAACCCGATCAAATTAAATTCTCAGGCAAAGGCATTAAGACACCTGAGAGAGACAGGAGGATCAGGAGAGTGAAATTGAAACCTAAGGAATTCGTCCCATTATAGGTTTGAGTTCAGAGGCAAAAAATAGTGACTAGGGACCGAAAGAGATAGAAATTTTGGCCTTTTTTCTCTAGTTGGAGAGAAGGTGTTTAGCAACCAGAACCATTCTAGATGCGAATTAGAGGCGAGATGGGGAAAGGGGGGTGAGGTAGAGTTTACAGAAGTTGCTTTGTTACCTTGTGGATTGTTTGGCAAAGGCTCCAGAAGATATTTAAGTCAGTAGGCAATAAAACCCAAAGGGAGGTTTTAAGCGCAACTTTTCTGTTTATTTGAATGAAAGGTGCGCACCTCGTAGCTGCTAGCTTCGTCGAAAGCAGTATTTCCCATGGCTCAACGATTTTTCAGCTGAATATGAAAATTGTAGCGATAAGTAAGTGATCAATAAGGATGAAATTTAATCGAGAAGAATTTTTTCCCCCCCGATACGCATTATGTCTCTAGCACTTGTAAATGCGCCACCCTCAAGGAATAAGTAAGAACAAGTACGATAATCGAAACCATGGATAATTATAGAGTAGTATAAAGATGCTGCGAGAAATAGAAAAAATTACTAATCCACACATCTTTTACAGCCGTCCGAACACAACGTAAAGACAAGGATCAACAAACCCACAAATAATGAACCTGCTTATACTCCAATCATACTAACATAAACCATAATCAATGATTTACAGCTCCCACTCCTAGTCGCTCACGAGAAGCCGAAAGTCTACTCACCCTGTACAACTCAAGAAGCACATAGCAAAGTCATTCCCTCATATCTCAATATCTATACGTTTTAGTACTCCACACGTATTTAGAAGAAGACAATATAGCCCTATCAACACCGACACAGCATGAACTACCGTCAACCGACAAAGTCAGCCCCAAATTTCCGGCGTCCATCACCTCGAATCCATAATAAATAGTGCCAGGAAAGAGACGTCAGTTAGATAGGCCAGCTGAATTGAGACGTCAACCAAACCAACCCACCTCGACGCGGATTGGTTATTCCACCGAAAGGTTATAACAATCATAACATGAACTTTAATACCGAGCCACAGAAGCACCTTCATCTACAATAAAGTTCCACCCAACCTCACAACACATCCCAACCCCCAACAAATAACACCACAGCCACAAAACCACACCCACTATAGAATACACAACAATATATCATATATATAATGTATATATTATATACAAACATCAAATAGCCTACACCCAGCCTACACCCAACCCACAACCACACTAACCCACCACTCCTACATATAAATAACTACAATAACAAACATACACTCTTGTTGTTACTAGATTATACCTAAATAGCAGCGAATATAAGTGGCGTCCCAGTTGTATTAATTTAAAAGTAGAACAGACAGCACTAATGTGACAACCGTACCCGCCTCATCCCCAAATTGAAAAACATTAGAGTCACAGTGTTATATAACCTTAGTAACAGAAAATCGAAGTGACAATTTAGTTATAAATAGGGACGATCCGGTAAATGCATACCATAACCTATGCTGCTCTCCCTCTTTAATCTCTCGCTCACAGATCCAGCCAATTAGCACCAAACTCTCCACCAAACCACTCTAGAGCAACGATGATCCCACGACAACCCCTTCACACACACCCCTCTACCTAACCCACATTCAGTATGCTACGATAAGAACTACCCCAACCAATTCAAGCCCCCCTCTCACAAAACACCCGCCATCACACCACCACTTTATTTTACATTAAAATCCCTATAATACATGAGGACCTCTAGTATTGGATTAGGAACGGATACAACGAGTTCTTCTATGAGAACGTAGTAAGATATTCAAAAAAAAGGCGTGAAAAATCCTGTTCAGCTTAGACTAGTCAGAGAACAGCTAGTAAAATAGATAGCAGGAAGTCCACAAAGATTGTACTGTAGTAGGAAGGAGAAATCATTTTAAGCCACAGAACATCGAAAAAATTTAGAGGAGATTCGAGATTTAAACGATATTATACGATCCTTAATAGTAGGCCTACATAAATATAATTAATATATATATATATCTATCATAATAATCATAATTATAATATTAATATTATATAAATATAATATATATGATATTAATATATATATATATATTATAATATATATCATAAGATATATTATATTATATATATATAATTAATATTATATACTTAAAATATACTTAATATATATATATTATATATAAATATAGAATAATATATTATATATATATACTATATATAAACTATAATTTATATATATAATATATATATATATATATTATATATATATAATATATATATATATAATATATTATAGATATATAAATATAATACTATAATATATATATATATTAATCTAATTATAATATATATAATATATGATAGCGTGAGCTTAAGGCAGGACTTCATTTTAGGGGGAGGCAAAAGGTATATTATATGGGTAGTTTAATATGCTATTAGGAATGTATAATCAGTATTAATTATATATAATATTATGTAAATAGAGAGGTATATTTTATATTAGTATATAGTATATATTATGATAATATATATATAGTAGTATATAGTATTTATATCAGGGTATATATATATATGATTTAATATTACATATATACAGTATCTATATATATCAGTATTATTATATATATATATTATAATATATATAATATATAAAGATGTTATACTTAATAGTCTCTATCCATACCTAAATTCAATTATATATATTTAACTTTCTAAAGACTGCAATTTATTATTTTATCTGTATCAAGAGCAGTTTTACTTATCAATTTTGAGGTTCTGTGTAAATGTATATACTTATATATATATATATACTATATATACAGTATATTATTATTATATAATATATATATGTAGTAGAATTATATAGAGCTAATAAGATACTTATTAATATTATTAAGTTCAGAAACTAAGTTTGATATATACTCCTATATAGTTTATAATTATTCCAGTGGTTTACTTAACCTATTTTTATATAGATTCATAATTAGTATATAATAGGCATATCAACCATAGGCTCATCATTCGAACTTTATTCCGTTATAATATTTTATATACCTATATATATATACTATATATAGGCACCATATATATACTATATTATCAATATTTTACATATACCGTATATACTACTTAACTTAACCATTCATTTTACTATCAGGCGTGCTATATATATATATATTATACTACTATATAATAGTATATATCTATATATATATACTATAAATATACCTATACTATATACACTATATATATATAGTATATATAGTATTGCTCAATAATAATATAATCAATTATAAGAACAAAGCTCAAAATATACCTCACCATCCCACTATAAAAGAGCCATAATTATATATATCGTATAAATAATAATTATATATATATATATAATATAATATTATTAATATATATTATGTGTGGTGTGTGTGTGCT
>JABUQX010058942.1:55000-76448 GCA_015478945.1 Trachelipus rathkii | reverse complement strand
TCCAATTATTCCATAGAAAAGCACTTACGCTCCTCTCAAACATATCCACTTCAAGATGGAACCGATTGAGAGGTTCACCACACATACTGACTTTCATCAAACTTAAATTTACAAGTTAGAATTCTAGTACTCACACAAACACAATCTACCATAGCTAATGATATGTGATGCACCACATATCATTTATACATATATACATATACGAAATCGGCAAATACATATATAACTACCATTTCTACTAACCCCATCTAATATCTATTCCTCTCCACTCCGGCACACACATTTCATCCCCAACACACTGTCGTCATATGAGAGTTTATCAATAGTCACAGCAAGCAGATCAAATTTATACCTTCTAAATAATTGAGATACATCCATCACCCTCTCCTCTTCTCCTCTAGCAACTCCCTTTAAAAAATCACATATATTATAATATATTATATATATACAATTTTTAGCTGAGAAATATAAGAATACAAGAGTGGCATTACTATGCGTGTACAATATAGGGTCACTGATAACTCACTAGGTCCGACATCAGGTAATAGTCAATATAAGCATTTATACTATCAGATAAGAGATTAAGTGGTAGTGAGTTCTGAGTTGCCTAACCCTAACTAACCATTATTAGATTCTATTATTCGTTACTTACTAAGGACTATAAGACTAGAAACATACAACTGGTGGGAATAATTTTTTAATCCCTTCAACACACACACACACGAGAGAGAGATTAACACATTATACACATATCAACACACACACATACACACACACAAACACAATAATATATATATATCATTATATAATATAATTAATATAATATATAATTAATATATATTAATATATTATATATATATATATTATATGATATTATATATATATATATATATATATATATATATAATATAATATAATATATATATATATATATATATATATATAACTTCCTTTTATAAATACGTGCTTAATTATACTAACTCCTTATCACTAGAGGAAATCGTATACATTTAATGGCACGGCTATCCAAGCCTGTCGCCACCACTGAGTTAGTTATCTAAGTACCAGAGTTTTATAATTCTATGTTCCCTACATACTAATTAGAAGGTAGGAATGAATCATCATACGTTAACCTCTATCACATTAGAGTTCAGCGAGTTAAACGTCCATTATACGCCCAAAGAAGGCGTTCATATATAATTATATATACCTATATATATATATAATATATATATTATAAATATAAATATATATTATTAATATATATATATATAATATAATATATTATATAATATATATAATATATATATAATATAATATATATAATATAATATATATATATATGTAATTAATAATTAATATATATATATATATATATATATATATTATATTATATTTATATAAAATATATATATAATATATAATATATATATATAATATATATTTATATATAAATTTTAAGTGGGTGTAAACAGAACTTACACCATGGACACTAGGAAGAGGTCATAAATAAGGATTTAGAGAGTCCAACTCTAATGGACGAGTGATCGATGCGTGAAGTAAATAAAATTTATATCTCCAACTTGCGAATTCTTAACAGAATCTTAATATTATCTCTTGCATAGAGATAAAGGGCAATATCATTAGCACTCCTGATCGTATATATATGCTGAGAGAAGATAATTATCAGTCTGACAACAAAATATGTTTTTAAGAGAATGAAAACATATTATATATAAGAAGGATGTAAGCAGGACAATCTATTTGTTGGTTTTAGTGTGGACAAATTAATAGTAGCGTGTGCGAACCGTATTCGAGATATGTAATACTCACCTAGTATTTGATATAGAACAATATTCAAATGTAAAGTATAGTATATATATAAATAGGTATTGTGGGGGTTGTATTTGATGGCAAAATAAAATTAGCAAGGCGGAAGTTATATATATATATATGAATATATATAATAATTATAATATAATAATATATATATATAAATATATATATATAATATATATATATAGATGAGAGAATATCCATGTGACATGTAGATGCTGTGGTATTGATTAATTGGTGTGGAGCCAGATGCGGAGTAAATCTCTAATGAGTAGTGATATACTATAATGAGTGAGGTCAAGAAAGAAGGATACAAGAGAGAATAATTATATATAGCATTATTTCCTAATATTGAGGCAGCATAAGTCGCGACAGCTTCTCTAACTTTCAACAGATCTCAAAAATTATCTTTCCATGACAGATTAATCACTAAATTAGTTATATCACGAGAGTATCCATAAAGATCTACAACAACTCAGTATATCTTAAAGTAATTATATTTAATAAACTTTTATTTATAAAGAATATATATATATAATAGTTATATAATATATAATATATATATATATATATATAAATATATAATATATATAATATATATATATTATAATATTTATATATATATATATTAATATATATATCTATATATATATAGTATATATATATATATATAATAATATAAATATATTATATATATATTATATATATAATATATATATTATATTAATATATATATAATATAATATATTATATATAATAATTAAATATATATAATATATATATAGCATATATATAAGTATAAATATATATATCATATATAATATTATATATTATATATATTAATAATATATATTTATATATTAATATAAATTATATAATATATATTATATTATATATAATATATAATATATATATAATTATTATATATATATATATATATAATATATTAATATATATTAATATTATAAATATATATATATATATATATATATATATATATAATATATTATATATATAAAGTAATATGATTATGGATTTTAGTATATGAGATATGGAGATGAACAGGACAATAAACATTACTAAGTAAAATCTGATTTTTATCAAAAATAGTATAAAAAATATATACTTATCTACCTTTTTAAATAAATTTAAAACTCTAAAAAAAATTATGTCCAAAAGAAGAATATTTAATATAATACATAATAGATAATCATTATTATGCATGCTGTAATAAAAACGTAGCCAGAAAAGTTTTAGAGATATAAAGTATTAAACTATTAACCTAATAAGAAACTTACCTATATGAGTAATTATAATTGATTGAGTATACATATAAATTCTTTTATAAAATCACTTGAGCTGTCAATAATCAGTGAGGTACAATATCATTTTATTTTAAATTTTGTTGGTACGACTCATAAAAATGTTAATAACTATATATTTGTCAGAGGGCTATATGAAGGCAATAATTAATATCAATACTTTATAAATCAATCTGAGAGGTGATACCTATATTAAGGGATTATATATATATATATATTAAATATACTATATATATAATTATATAATATATATAATATATATATATATATATTAATAAATATTATATATATAGTAGAGTACACCTATCATATGGAGGTTTATCACACGGTACTATAAATTAATATATTGTATCTGAAAAAAGTTTTGACACACGTCCACTTGAATATATATTAATCAATCTAAAAAAATTAACAAAAAATATTTTTTAAAGATAAAAAATAAAAATAAGAATATATAAAAACAATTTTGTCTCCAAATTTATTTACACACACATTATTAATATATATATATATATATTATATATCAACACCTTTTTCTCCCAACGAACTGGTATAGGTAGAGTGCATAGCTAATGTCACATGAGAAAAACAGAAAAGTAGTTATGAAGTAAATTAAATGACGTCAAGTCAGAAAAAGTAATAATGACAAGCCAGATACCTATGAGCCTACCCTTTTATAGCCCTTAAGGTTGAAGAACTCGTACGGCAGTCAAGCAAAATCCACCTAGAACTATCTGCAATAACGGTAACCTAGCGACGAGGCCTTACTATCTAATATGAGTGCAATATCGTCATAATGTAGGGTTCATCAACTAGTTGATAGACCCAAGTAAGTGGGACCACAACCATATTCAATCACTAAAAATCACTATATATATATAATATATCACGCTCATTTATCTAACGTAATCTATTATGCAATACTATTTATTTTGTCGCTTACTGCCAAACTCTAATATAACATTTTCATCTCCTTCACAAAACAAATTCCTTATCTGACTCAATCCACTTTTACTTCAAAGTCTACCAAGTCAGTGAATCGAATTTCGGCGGCAGTTCCAACATCCACACCACACTCCACTAATTACAATGCACGCTTATATGACGAATCTCAACTCTTATTCGTTAAATTTACATCCATCCCAGATTATACCTTTACCACAGAAGTAGATCCTTAAACTCATATCACACTCTCAATTATCTTTCATTTCATTTTTATCAATTAACGAATTTCTTTAAAACAAATTAACTATTTGGAATCAGCGTATAAAGCTTAACATACACCACTAGTCTGATAATAACCAATACCATACAGGCCTATATCCATCATATATTGATCGTTTCATCAATTGCGATTTTCTATACACTAACAAACCCTCAAAGAGCATATGGTCCATCTGCCACCTAGCGAGTTGTAACTTTAAGGATCTATACCTACTTATCCCACATAGATTCAATAGCGTCAAGTAGCTCGGGATCTCAGCACTGGTACTCTACATGAGAGACGCACGGAGAATGGGGGACTTCGTCACGCCATACCTTATGTAAGCCCTATGCACTGCGCGGCATGCCACTCACAATCAGTCTTCTCTACATTCACACTCAGAAGATAATTATAAATTGCATGTCCTTATGCACACCATCTATCCTCCAAGCTTTCACGACGGAATGTCTTCACCCGAGCACGAGACTCGTGTGGCGCACAGTCACGTTCGGGCACTCGAAGTTCCACCACACGCTAATATCAGTCCGCACCTAACTATATATGATGTTAAACGATGACCAGCAAACTTGTTATCACCATGCTGTCTCACCACTCTGTAAGACATTAAACTGCAAACTAACCACACACACGCGAGTGGCGAAGGACTGATCACATCCATCTAAAATCACTATACACTAATAATATCACTCTCACAAACTCACTCTTCAGATTATTGCTAGCAATCAATAATCCAAAATATCATCTCCACAATAATATATCCACAAACACACCTATATATACGCATAAAATAGGTGTATGCAGCCTCATTGCACACCATCATCTCTTCCAATTCTCTACATACATTCTAATATATAACCGAATCTCCAGCAAATTCTTATCATAACCACATATATATACCTCATCCAATACAAAATTATGAATTATATAATCTACTATACAGGAGACATAAAACACATCCACTGCCTCACTCTGCTGTTAATATTAAACCTCATTATAAATATTATTCGAATCAGCACACATTTTGATTCTATAGTGCTTATCACTATATACTAGTCATCATACTTTTGATTCCATTCAGTAAATGCACCTTACCAAACCATCTGAGCCATAATATCACTAATATACAATACAACAATATACTATACTACACTATAATACTATATTATATAATAAATATACGTCACACCTGTTGCAAAAATTAATAAAACTCTAATGACTTTTTTTAGTCGAGAGAATGGAGCGGTAATGTTTCTATTATTTCACCAATTTAATATATTTATAAATATATAATATATAATATAGATTTGATTCCACGCCACATTTCTACCTAAAATCATACTTCTATATACATACGGCACCTATATTCTTTATAACCAAATCAGTCTTTCAGTCACTCGACACACACTCTTTTGATACGCAATTAATATAACAGCTATAATATATCTATTGCTCTAACCATAACTCACTGCTATACCTAAAAAGCGAAAATTTCACCTACTCTAATCACCTACAGTTATCCCTTATATAGGGTACTATTACTACTCTCCGAAATTCCTCGGAACTATATATAGAAACGAGTAATATCAAAATAAAAATATTATAATTTAATTAAAAATATTAAGTTGTTAATTTTATTAATATTACCTATATATAAATATTTATATTTTATAACACAAATTATATATTAAAAATATATTTAAAAAAAAAGACACTTGTTTTATTTTTAAATCATTTTTATAGGGCTATTAGTATCATATGTATTTTCGAATATGGATAATAACATACTTATAATATATTATTAATATATATATATATATACATAATATATATATTAATTACATTATATATATATATATTATATATAATATTTAATATAATAATAAAATATATATATAATATTAATATTAATATATATATTTAATATATATTTATATTATAATAATAATATAGTATAATATATATTAATATGGTTATGCGGCTCATTTAATAAATTAGGCAGAATTACGATGCAAAAGCAAGATACATATATGTAAAATATAACTACGTAAGATTCAGAAACAAAGTTAAAGATTATCACGGTTAAAATATGAACCAAGTACATACATGAACTCTTAGACTTCTCCTATCTCCACTTTTTTCCAATAATTACCTATATCTTTCAAATCCCCATTTACCTCTATAATATATATAATATCATATATATATATATATATATATAATATATATATATAATATATATATATAAATCAAGATTTGTCATATATTGTACTATATAGGCTGAGCCTCTAAAATCTATAATAACTATGTACCGAGCGAGAGATTTAAATATGCTCATGCATTGTTGCATTATCTTATATCAAATTTTTCCTCTGGCTATTATAAAAAAATATAATCTCTATGATATAACTTTCGTCATGATAATGTAAGAGTATAAGGCAAGGGTGAGAACATGATGTACATGAACTAACTTTTTAATTTATATAGTTACCGGTATAATAACTACGCATTATATGATATATAAAGGATCTCACATAGGTTCTATAAGTAAGATATAATAATAAAAAGAATATGAAACATAATAATACATAAAACATTATATAATATAATGTAATTATCAAATCCAATTTTTTATACCCAATTAAAATATTTTATTTAGCAATTAGTTTATACACAATAACAGATATTTATATATTAAATAAAAACCGAAATTCTTATTTTCTACTAATTTTTCTGACACAAAAGAATTTGTCATGATTATGAGGAACATTTTTTAATTATAATTTTATTCTTATTGTTATTAATTTAGCTCATTAACGAAGGTTATAGAATAATTAGAGAAATAAAAATGAGTATATTATATTAGAGTAATATAATTTTGAGTGGATTTTGCAATAATAATAAACATATATGTTATAAACTATGAGAAATTATATGATTATGCAGTGTAGAAATAATAATTATTTACTCACATACAACAAAATATGATAAAATGTATTCTCACTAAATATTTTAAATTGTTACACGCGGATATAATCAATATTATAGAGAATGACTTGGTTCCTTTTAAAAATGAAAAAACAAAACACGGTGTGGAACTAGCAGAACTTTGTTGAAATCGTATTCATGTAGTGATATATATTGATGTATGGAGAAGTGAAAAAAATATTAAAAGGGAAAATATAATATATTTTACATTTATTTATAATTTATATTTAATTTTAAACGATATTTCATAATTTAATTAGTTTAAATAACAATTATTAATAATGAGTTCTTTCTCAAGTATAAATATAGAGCCTATCCCACATCGAGATATGTTAGATTTATTATATTAAAATTATAATACGAATTTTTTTTATTTCACTATTTTTGAGGTATATATAAAATTAAACAATGGAACAAGTAAACTAGAATATTATTAATACTATAGCGTTAAAAATATAATAATAAAAAGTTATCATACTATGAGTCCTCACTATGGGGCTTTACCCAATAACTTAGGAGTACGAGATGTTTAGTACACTATAGCAGCGCAGGATTGTGGAGGGGCAATGCATAGAAGCATTTCTAGGGTACGCGTAATATTATGTATGAATTTAAAGCAAACACCACAAACTACCACACATAGCGCAGTACTACCATAGATAGCATAGATATCGAAGAACTTGGTAGTAAACGGCGGTGCTCTCGAGAGGACATTCGATAGAGATATAGATAATAAATTAACTGAAGCAGGAGAAGGGTGGAATAGCGGGAGGACACGTCTACATGCAGCTGTCTCCATGCTATATGCGACGGAAGGTCACACCGAGACACAGTGCTTAAAAATTGCGAGCTGGAGGGATTGCCAAGTGCGCACCACGTTAGTATTGGTCTACACATAAGTGTAACATCTATAATTGTTATACATTACGTTGTAGGGCGCGGTCCAAACGCAAGAGAGATGTGTGGGAGACGCTAGACATAGAGGGTAGGGGGTGATAGCGTATAAAAGCCCCCCCCTACGTCATTTACCATACCTTAAGAGGACCGAGAGAATACCCTCTGAAATTCTCTAATATTACATATGCGGATCATTAAATCACTAGGTAGTATCGTTTAGTTATATTATTTAAATACGATAAAACTAGACTTATAATATATTATTAATATAGGTATGTATTTTTTTTATACTGTAATATAGGTATAATAATTATAATAGTATATACTTTTAATACGGCTTAGAATTCCATATAATAATGTTATAAGTATGTTTAAAAATACGATAGATTTAGGTATAATATTAATAAAATTATACGAATTAATCATATCAGCTGTGGGGAACTTATTATACGAGAAAAGTATAACCACAATCTAATAATTTATAAAAGATATTAGATGAAATAGGAGAAGACACACAAGAGCTTATATCATTAAATATTAATTTTGTAAAGTTTTAAGGCAGATGAATAATGTGAAATCGTATAATGTCATTTATAATAGGAAGTATTATTATTATTTTAATTATGTATTATATTTTTATATATTATAGTATTTTTATTGTACTTTATATATACTTGGAAAATTCAAGTGTTTTAAGTGTATTAATTTTGCAAAGAAAATCCATCAATTTATAATTAGAGTGGAATATAATCATATATTTAACATAAGATGGAAGCGTAACTGAAACATTTACATTGATGATGTCACTATATATAAAGCAGTTGGAGACTCTCTACCAGCGAGAAAAAAACATTAATCACAATGTTCAAATTAATATATATATAAATATAGCAAATTAATAATCATAATATACCAATATACTGATTATATGAAACTGAAAACAATAGCAAACACCCTAGGAATATCATTTGGATGTTTATACCTAATATTGGTTCAGCAATAATCTTTCTGACCATCATTACTAGAAAAAAGGGCTATTCTATATTCATGAATATATAATTGATATAATTAGTTGATATTACATAAGATTTACTAGTAGAGCAAATAATTACACCGAGAATTGTTGTAGAACATTGGTTTATAAAATACCGATCTATGAGATAATCAACAATTATTTAAAGATTAAATAGGAATAAAGAAATAACCTTATATGAAAAATAAGCTTAAAGATACTGGCAGGAATTCAGAAGCTAAAAAGTTATCAGATCCATTTCACAAATTTCAGAAGAAAAGTTGAACAGTTTAGGTGGTTTAATTCGTTTTGTCGTATGACTATGTTGACTTTCTGGAATTGATCAATAGAAATAAAAAAAAATATGAAAGTAAAGAAAAACATCTGGCTTATATCAATTAATGGATGTTTTTGACAATTTAATTTTATGCAGAAATTCTATTTTTATATTATTTTTTTTTTTTTATAAAAATTCTTCATAGCTCAGACGGCTAAAACGACGTCGCTATGAATCTCCTATTTACCAATATTGCGATAATTTAATGGAACAGTCAATCATGAGTCACTAATTATACACTAAGAGTCTGTAATATGAACTCAATCAAACTTTTAACTTTAATGTATTTTCATTAGAATATCTGCACACAGAAATGATTCGTACAAGCGGACGACAGTCGATCTAGCTAAAAAAATATCACACAGTTGTGTTCTATGACATGGTAATATCCTCATAGTTGATCATTTCTAATTTTATATATCACACTCATATGTGATACGTGATACTCTACTAAGTTTCTGTGTGAGATCATAACTCGAGTAGTCTAAAAAGGCGTCGTTTAGAGACTAAGCAGACGATATGTTATCAGAGACCCCAGTAGATATTTAATTTTTTGTTTATGGAGTTCTTTATGGTTTAATATAACGATTACACCATTCAACAAAGGTCCTATTATAATATACGTACTATCATATGTAAATGTTTAAATTATAATAATTCTAGTATAATTAACGGTAACTTTATATTAAACAATTACAAGATAATAAGAGATCCTAATATATATATTAAATAAAATTATACTATGCTTAGTACTTTTGATGTCTGGGCTATATAGGAGACTATGAGTTTCACCACACATGACCGCCCATTTACTCACACTAACTTAAATACAGATAGTAACTAAACAATAGTATTAAAGATTTAATTACTTCGTGTAGGAAAATTGTAGGTCATTTAATAGCAGCTAAAACATATAATATTATACTTCCATATATATATTATCCAAAATTCTTAATATATTAATAACTTATTTTATTTTAATCAACATTTCAATTGAGAAATTTGTTTTATCAAAAATTCATTAACACTGGTCCAACAAAGAAATTTGTCCGCAACGGTCAAAGCGAAAACGCTGAATGCCGGTATTTGAGCGCATGCTCTTGTCGTTTCTATGATGTCAGAAGACCACTATATAAGGAATAATCTGCGAATTGGGAGTTACTATTTGTTCTTGTCAGGTTCAAGTTTTGAACTATTTACATGTAAACATGTTTAGAGATATATTTATATCAATAGTTCTGTCACGCGAAAAAAAAAATTATTATTATTATATCCCTTATCGAATGCGATTATAGATAGTAAATCGGTGGGGATTGTAGGTTTTTTAAAGTGTTATAATAATAAATAATTATAACTTTGTCAAAAATTTTCGATTTTTGTCAGTTTGTTTACTATGTGAATTTCAAAATTTAATAAGTGACAATATATAATTAAAATAAAAGTATAATAGCCTACGCTTTTTCATATTATGAATGTTATAAATATAAAAAAAATATAATTTACATATTTTTTTTATTATTTTGAGTTTTCATAAGTGAATAAAATAGAGGGACTCATTATATGACAAAACACTAAATATATATACTATTATATATATATATATATTTTGGATTAAGCACAAAAAAGCTATCACATATTAAGAAAATAAGTAATCATTTAAATATACAAAGTCCACAAAAATTTGGTTCCCCGTGTATATTTATTTATTATATTAATTAATATTTATTATTTATAATTATATATTTTATATTAATATTATTAAATTATTATTATAATTATTATTATTAATAATAATAATATATTAAATAATAATATATTAATATAAAATAATAATATAATAATTAATATTATATAAATAAATAATTTAAATTAAACTAATAAATTATACATAATAATAAATAATAAAATATATAAATTAATATTATATAATAATTATATAAATTCAATAAAAATAATTAATATATTTATTATTATTATAATACTTAGAGGTTAAACTAAATAATTATATTTATAACACCTGTATAATATATAAGACTTCCTTCTTATGTAATTTTTTTATTTTATTATGCGCTGAATTATTATATCCACAAAACCATCGTAGACTACCAATTCTCACAATATCATATATATATATATATATATATATAATATAAATGAGAAAAAAAAATTTTCTACGAGCCATTCTTATGAATTAAAAAAAATCAAACATTTTTTTTTTTAAATTTCATAAATGAAAAACGCTATATATATCTTTTTTTTATTATTATATTTCCCTTCTATATATGTAAGTAATAAATTTTAACACCATATATTACAATTATATGGGCAAGATACAATATTAATTATCAACGATTTAATCTATATATCTTTGTATTATATCAATCACCGTTATTAGTCTCTGAGTATTCAACGGGAACAATATATATATATCATCTCTTTTTTATAAAAGGGACGTAACCTTATTCCCATGTTTAATAAGATCATATGTATGTTAGCATCAATAACGTAGAACAGATTCGCACATGAACCTAACAGAACCAACTAACGAGTATTTTTTGACTCAGCGTAACAAAACACATAAGAAAGGAGGTATTCGGATCATAGAAACAGAAAAAAATGTAAAATTTGTTGACTTGTGATTAATAAAATAACAATTGAAAAGATGCAAGACATTGATTACTAACGTTGTTGCTTATGCAATAATTAACCACTGGAAAAATTAGGGTCAAATTTTATAAAAGGTCATGCAATAGATATTTGGCAAACGATGTTGAATTCATGGTTAACAAAAATTTTTTATTATAATATATATATGATATGGTCGAACTCGTTTCAAGAGCATAAAATCTATTAGTTAAAAAACTTAAAAACACTTACAATTCGATATTAGAAAGAAGATAACTACAAAGCATATTGAACCTTCTAATAGTCCTAACATTAATTTGAACTCTTGTGAAAGCAAATGAAATTCATGATCTCAGTTTCAGTAAAGTATATTGAATGACTACGGTAGATATTTAAGAGAAAAAGAGTAAAATTGGCACTCAATTAAAGTAGCTTTAGCCAACTCTAGTGGAATAAGTTTCATGGGTAAGCAAACAAATTACCTGTCTTTGTTATGAAGGTTCAACTTAAAGTCACAAGCATAATATACCATTTGTAAGCAAATTAAAGAGACTCTATTAAGGTTATCAAACAGCAGTTTTTTATGGAAGAGTACATTAGATAGATACTATCTACAAATCTCCTTTTTTCGCTTTAAATAATGAATAATGATCTTTGCAAATAACACCGAAATATTTTGAAAATTCCAATTTTTGATAAAATTCACAGAAAATGGTTATCAGAAATCTATATGATATATTTGGAAAAAATTAAAAAGAAAAAAAATCGAGCATGTTTCTTTTAATTTTTTTATTGTTTTTCATTTTGTGTTTTTTTTTTTTTCCCTAGAAATATACAGTGGCAGTAGGAGTTTACGAAAGAAACGGAGATAAAAACTTGAACATCAAATTGCGTACCAATATGCGCTTTTATGACCGATGAATCTAAGTCTCCATATTCTTATAGTTAAAAGTTCTGGGCAGTTAATATCAAAGATAATAATTCAATGTAATGTTTTAAAAAAAAAAAAATTTTGAACAAAAACTATTTTTCTTTCACCGTGTCCAGTACTAAAGTGATTTCAGAGAGTAACACCATTGCCATAACATAAAGTCTTTGACTTCCTGAGAATAAAAAGTAATATTAATAAATAGCTTTCATCATTTCAAAGATAAGTCTTAAGAGTTGAAGACGAACTGTGTATAGAAAAAGAAATGAAGACAAAGACTCCAAACCTATGACAAAGAAAATTAAGCTCTCAACTCTCACATGTGAGCACAGAGAACAAATAATCTATAAATTATAAAATCGAACCTGACATATCTGGCAGATATAATAAAAGTAAACAGGACTGGCACAGATCATGATTCCTGCAGGAGGAAATATTAGGCTCCACCGTTGCCACACTGAAGCAAAATTTCAAAAGATATTACCATTTCCTCGACAAGATACTGGCAAATTTGGTTTTGCACTGCTACTTCCTATTTATAAAGACCTCTTAAGATCATAGAAAAAAATAATAATTATAATAAGAGCTAAAATAAAGCTTTTTCATACAAATAATTTCATGTTCCATGTTACAATTAAATGGGAGGCATTATTTTTTTTAATATAAATCATATAAATATTGGGTATAAAGTTACTGAACTCTGGTTCATCCTAAATTATTCTTTTTCTCTTTATTTTCAAATATGTTAACAAAAACTGAAAATTAAAAAGTAAAATAAAAAAAAGTTTTTAACTTTTAAAGTTTTATTGATATTTACTAATAAAAACAAAACAAACTGACTAGCTAGCTTTCAGCATCTCTGTATGGGGCAAAATACTACAATTTATCGTGTACAAAATAATGTTTACATTAAATAAAAAGTTATTAATTATACCTCATAAGCGTATTTGGTTTCACAAATATAATTAAATTATGGCTTTAAAATGAAAGAATTTTTATTATGGTATTCAATTTAATAAAAAAAAATTATAAATTGTATACACACACAACAAAGAGAAGCAATATCTGTTTTTGTGTTTTATAAAATATCTAAAAGATAGGTAGGTCAGAGATTAGGTTATGGCCAGTAAAGGTTTGTGAGTAAGGAGAGTCCTCAATGTGAAGTTATGGTGGAATGGTAGATAGAGAAAAGCTGGAACAAAGTCTGAGTTTAGATAAATTACAGATATATGCTGGATGTGCAAAAGAAATGGTATGGATGCAGAGTGTAGTAGGTAAAGTTTGAATGGTAGGAAGGTGGCAGGAGCAATTAAAATCTTTGGTGGAATGTACAGGGATAAGTCTTGGTGTGGCCTATGGTGACGATCAGGTGAGAGGTGTATGTTGTACACTATTAGATCTGGAAATAAGAGGTATGTCTAAAGTAGCAATGTGGTTTCAGATGGACAATCTTGGGGCAGCATGTTAGGTGTGAGAAGTGATGAATAATAATGAGGAATGAAATGCCCATTAGGGATTAGTATTGTGTGGTGCGTTATAGAAAAGGAGTAAATGAGAGGGAATAAATGAAAGTACATTGTTGAAGATGGTTTGGTCATGTTGAAAGGTATTGATGGTAGTGGGTTAGTGCTGGCCGGAATATAGTGGTGAGTGGGCCCGGCGCAATTTTACGGACAAGTTTCTGGAAGACTGAAAAAAAAGTGGATTGAGTCAGTAAAGAATGCTGGAAGGAGAAGAAACTAAGGTAAAGTTGAGGCAGAAGGCACGAGAAGAAAAGGTGCCCTATATATAATGAGTTGAATGGTTGGTGGTTTTTTTGTGTGGGCTATGGTTTTGGCTCACCTGAGGGCCAAAGGGCAAGAACCCTACATGACGAGATAGTGCCGAGTTGGGTCTGTCGCAGGTCCCATAAGCCCTAGAGTGGATTTTTCTGATCAGGGACAAGTGTGTCACCTCTAAGGGTAATAAGGGGGTGGTAAGGCTGGGCTTTCTTTTTGACTTGCATCATATTCTTCTACTTTTCTGTTTCCAGTGCATGTGTCGCACCTTACTGCCAGTCTGGGGAAAGAAGCTGGGTGATGATGATGAAAATATTGAGTTATTTAAACAAAACACTCACATTCAAATTAATAAAACTGACAGCTCACAGTGGAAACATTTTACAAAACGGAATAATATGACTGAAAAAAAAATGTTAACTGTAGCTTATACAACTAAAACCCAGCAAACAAGAATCACTGGCAAAAAAGCAGATCACTACTTAAACAGGATAACTTCGAAAAAACAACAAATATAACTAATATCGTAATCTCCCCAGATCTACCTCTTAAGAAAAAACAGCTCAAATAACTCCGCATATAATTCTTGAAACAAGAAATTTAATAATATGGTAAAATTTATGGAAATAAAATGTATAGCCTACTTTTACTAGTTGCTTCTGCAATTGTTTAATTTTAAACGACTTTACATGTATAAGAATTATAAAAAATACAAAACTTGAAACAGAAATAATAATTTTATTATTATTATTATTATTTATTATTTTATATAATAATATATTAAATATAATAATATATATATATTACGATATATATATATATAATATCTATATATATATATAATAATAGGTATATATGTTAATACTATATAATTATCCTTATTATATTTATATAATATATATTGAGGTCGGATAGGGACGATTAAATGTCTGTCACTCCGAGTCTATTCAGTTCATCGGCAAAAGATCGGGGCATATTTTTTTTCAATCTCATCGTCATCGCACAAAATTTCGACGATATTTTGCGTTAATTGAAACATATTAAGAAATTTTGAATAATATAATTATATAATATATATATATTATAATTAAATTATATATATATATATATATATATATATAGTATATAATATATATATTATATATATATATAATATAAATATATATTATATATATATATATATATACGTATATATATATTATTAATATAATATATGATACCTATATAAATTATTATATATAATATATAATATATATATATATATATATATATATATATAATATATATATATATATATATAATATATAGTATATGATATATATATTATACCCATTGTGGCTTATGGTATGGTATATATGACATTCTAGTGTCTAATGGTTCGCCTTTCTGTTATGTTATGCATTTAGAAAGGGCATCATGCACAGACAACATATAATACACATACTTATATCCACACAACTCTTCTAGACAACAACTTACAGACATCCCTATCCTTTATGTCCATACACGTAGGGAGAAAAAATTGCACACATTGGAATGTCCTGCGTGTCGTTAGAATAAGGCGACTAAGGTATCGTAGGTGTTTAGTTGATGCCTACTACCGACTTATCTTTTGCAGGAAATGCTAATGCATGCTCGTAAGAAAGGTCGTGAAATCGCAGTAAGCGCTATACTTCTATCCCTTCGCGAAATGTATGAATCGTAATTTGTATATGAAATGTCCAGAGGAATAAATGTTGAAGTGAGAATGAAGGAGAGAGGTAAGGGATGATTTAGAAAGGGCAAATTTGGAATTTGCTCGCTGTGAACTGAAACAAAGATGAAAAAGAAAACAGTGAAAATGAGTGGTTGTGGTGGGTGTGATAATGTGTATTGTTGAAGAGAGTGTGAAGGAATGAGAGGGGGATAGAAGGATTTGCAATTCTGATGTGTGAATTGTGGTGATAGAGAGCTAGGTAGATTTTATGTGTGTGAGTACTAGAAGTCTAAAGGTTATAAGAATTTAAGTTTGAAATTGGGTGTGGTTGCGACTATATGATTTCCATCTGAGGGTAAATGTTGAAGAGAGAACGATTTTCTGGAATAATCTGAATAGATGTTTTGGATGGGGGGAATAGGAGATTCAACTTCATTTTTTACACATATCTGCCCATGATCAAGGATTTTTTTTAGTTCAGTTGTCACCCAACCTACTGACGGGCAGGAGCCCTATTCAAGGAGGTGGGTGTAGTAAATTCTTCAAAAGTTCATAACCTCTACGTAAATTACGGCAATGAGCAACAAGAAACGCAGGCTTTAAGTGAGGAGATTAAATTCAATTGGGGAAATACAGAAGAGGAAGAGAATTCCAACAAAACAGAGGTGTTGGGAAAGAAGGAAGCACCAACAACGAACTAGCTTGGGGTTACCAATATTTCAACACAATACTCGTGCGCAAATACAACACCGCTTGTGCTACGAAGGCGTCGTAAAGGTGGTTGATACGCGAAGTGATAAGTTCCCTTAGGTAGCACTTGAGCCGCTGTGGTAAACCAATATGTAGAGAATAAAGCACCAAGTACAGAAAACAGTTTATAAAAGCCTTTTTGGCCGTTGACTTGACCCTGTCCAAAAGACCGCTGAAATTATCAATGAAGCCCTGACCCCTTGCAACCAGATTGAGGTTTTGGAGACACCTGGAGAGGAGGCATGAGAAGAGACGAGGCCAAAGTGCAAAAACTGAGAAAAGAGAGGAGATGAATCAAAACAAAATCAGTTCTTCTATAATGTATATATTGGTCTACTCCTGGTATTTCTTTGAGAGAGCTTGACCCTCAGTTAATATAATATCGTTGTGATGTGAGGTTCCAAGACATATTTTTTTTGTTTCTTAGAGGTGCAATATGTGCCCCAAGAGAATAATGTTACCTATAGGTAGAATATGTCAACACTCAGGCTACGGAGAGCAGAAATGAGAACCGACTACCGCACTAAGAGATAGATAGGAAAGTTAGAAGTGTTAGACTAAGGAAACCAAATACATATTTGGAATCAGCGTGTAAAGCTTATTTTGGAGAGGAGATACATAATGTAAAAGAGAAAAAAAAAGATTAATATAAAAAAGAAATCTCGAAATGGAATTTTACACACACATAGAGCGAGATAATAATACAATATATTACCATAATCATTCGAGAGGTAATACAAGACGTATAGAAGATAAGATTATGATAAAAGAGTCGTTTGCGTCACACCTTCTCACTGCACAGTAAAATAGGGATGCGTTCACCAATGATAATGAGTTAAAAGCGAGGTCTCAGAAGCCGCGCGTTAACAATATATCAATGACGAGCAGAGAAATATCACACGAGTGGAATATCGCATTAGGGGGATCGACGCGTAGGGGAGGAATAGAGTGTGAGGAAGATCACGTAAATTCCTCCCCCGTCGTCGCACCTAGAGCCGAGAGACCGAAAAGTAGCCGACGTAACATACTGCTATAGCGTAGGAAATGGCGGTCCTAACCGCTTGGGTATAGAAATCGTATGTATAGCGAGTGTTAACATCCTCGAGAGAAACAACGATCACTTGTATGCGAGACATATAAATGAAAAGAGCTCTGATACCCTCATTCCACCATACTAGTAACTCTCTCACTAATTCTCTCTTATGATCAAAGATTGTCAGTATCTTGTATTCTATTTTCGCAGTTGTATATATATAAATGATATAGCTAAGAAACACTCATTACCGGTATAAGGCTTTGATAAGCAAAAGCGCAGAATGTCTAGGACAACCATATGTATTTGGTCCAAAGGTATGTGCTGAGTAACGTGTGAGAAGCAACTTTTCGAGATAATCTCCTGGCTTGCTGTTATCCGAGACACTTTATGCTTTTCTGAGAGTTATTTCAATAATGCTTTGGATATGTCAATTGCGCCAACCGTAACTCTTAACTATCAGATTTTTACCCATCTTTCACATACAGATAAGATCTGTTCATAAGAGTAGCCGATAATATTTTATACTCTCGATAAATCGAGGCGTATAAATGTAGTCCTATAGAGGAAAATGTATAAACTTAATACTATAGCACCCAGTCTGAACACTAATGCGAGATTACTATATCAACTATAAAGTAATAAATATAAGAGAGACGACAACAGGAAGAGATCTGAAGATCGTTCAACTTACTCTGCGCGAAATATGCAATCTTTATTGAGGACAAAAATCGATGAAGTTGCTAGTTAGATATGTAACGTTTTTTCCAAACATAGAAAAATAAATACACTATAACTCGAAATATTTCGAGGCAAGGTCATTCGAGTAAGCTCAGGCATGTAGCTCACCCAGAGATGCACGATATGAGTATAGAAAGGATCAGAGAGCGGCTTCACTTTTTTCGAAAATAGGTTGGATCACATGTATGAGAGCATTTCACAACTACTGATGGAAATCGTGTTTGGGTAGTTGTTATGAAGAGGTATTGAGAAATTATAATATTGAGTCACGATAGGGGTACGAAGACATTATCTCTTTTTCAGTTATGAAGAAATATTCATAGTGGTTCAATCTGAATGTTAGAATAGTAAGGGAAAGCATGCACACTTAAAGAATTGATGGAGTTGCTAGATTTGTCAAATGATAAGTATATATATATATTATATGAATCAGATGCACTAGTTCTCCACAATTTCCTTTGATGATAATAAGCCCAGCTTTGCCTGCGTCGAATATATATATATATATATATATATATATTAGAGTGAGATATGCCTACTCTGCGAATATCCGATTTCAGCCTGAATTTAACTGTCAAAATATTTTGTTATCATCATTTAAATAGAAAAATCGATATATATATAATGATGTATCTTATATAAGATAATCGAAGAAACTTTGGTGGATAGAAATATAAGAGGGCAAAACTGTCGCCTAACCATCGAGGGAGAAAGAGCCAGTAATAAAATATAAACAATGTTATTAAGCAACTAACGATTATCATATAGCGTGACATATCGTGGTAATATAAATTGTAATGTATAGAGACAGATTTAGATTTAAATAAAGATATGGAATTTGTTATATGATGACACAGAAAGATTTTCATGGCTGATAGTTAGTGCACACCTTCTCTAGAACACACTCTGTCACTCAATGCACATATCAACGATTACTATGCATACACGCGTCATGTCTATATATCATTAATTATCAGGAAGAAATTTGTCTGTGTTACTTTTATCTTCATTTTTATACACAGTGTAACAGAGCATAAGTAGTCCCGCTATGTCAATTTTTCGATATTCAGATCCAAATGCTTCTGAGTTCATCTTTCGAATTTGACAAACTTGGTCAAATTTTTTATGGCATATTAAAGATTCCTTTTAGCAAAATAACATTTTATAACTATTTCCGTTAGCTATAGAGGAAGTAGTTCTCAACTCTAGAGACACCTACTGCACAAAATCTGAGTATACGGATCAACTACTACAATATATCATTGTCTCTACACTCTCACTATTCTATATATAAAGCATTCAGCTCACTGACATTTTACCAAATTAAGAATAATATATAATTAATTAATTTAATAAATATATAGTTTTTTAAAAAATCGAATCAAATAATGTGTTCAGATTCATCTTAAATATATTTATTATAAAAATAACAAGGTCTTGGATTTTTATTATTTTAAATATTTATATAAATTAATAGTTAATAAAAACTATATATATAAAGAATTAAAAAGATTTTGAGATAACGCAACACATTATTCATATTTATAGGCAATGTTGAACCCCCTGACCGCCCCTGTCGACTATTCTGCCTGTTTTTACAGATTCGAGTATATTTCCTATATTTAAGTAAAACTCATTAATGATAACATTAATATATATATATATATATACTATATTATATATATAATATATATATATACTATATATATATTAATAATTAAAATATATTAATATATAATATATATATTATATATATTATAATATTATATATATAATTTAATAATATATTAATATATATAATAATATATATATATAATATATATTATAAATATATATATATATATAATATTATATATATAATATAATTATAATAATTAATTAATAATATTATATATTATATATATATATATATATATATATATATATATATATATATAATATATATATTTTATAAATATATAATATATATTAATTATAATATATATATTATTATATATAATTAGGCCAGCAAATCCTGAAATAATATTATATATATATATATATAGTAAGTACAAGTGAATTAATATAAAATCATATAAAATTCTATTCAAGGAAATAAATAATAATTGAATAATAAAAATATTATTTTAGATTTCATACGGCTAAGTTATATTTCATACGAAGAATAACATGATAAAACAATTATATATTTTATTTCTAAATTATACATAAATTAATTTCAATTTTAAATTGGCGAGTTAGATTCAGGAATATATCTATTTATTACATCATCTAGTATATACA